>BLQM01000088.1:58398-71986 GCA_012489335.1 Triparma laevis f. inornata
CCTCCTCCTCCTCCTCCTCCTCCTCCTCCTCCTCCTGCTCCTGCTCCACAACTGGAGCCACAACCCCCCCCCTCCCCCCTGTACAGGAAGTTCCCGCTTCACCACTACCGGCGTCGGCGTAGGGTTCCTACCTCCTGCAGCAGCAGCTTTCTGCTCGGCATTCTTCCTCTTGGCCATCACGGCCAAGCTCCTGTACGCCTCCTTGGCTTCCACCTCCAGATACGTATTGAACTTATCCCAGTTGACGGAGTTAACGCCGTCCTTGGTCTCCATAATGTCTCCGAACCTGCAACACAAGAAGATTAGCAGAGTTAGCAAATAAATAAAATTCCCTTGTTCCCCCACCCCCACACACTCTTACCTCGCCCCAAACATGAGATCCTTCACGAAATACTTCTTACTACTAACGATGTCGGAGTGGAAGGTGCTGTCAAAGGCGCTGAAGGCCACGCTGAAGATCAAGTCGCCCTCGCTCAACGACTCGAACTTGCTCTTGCTGGTAATGAATTTCAGAGGGCTGTTGTCGTCGATCATGTGCGCGAAGGTGATGCTGCCGCTGACAGTGGACGGAATCGTTTGGATGGGCACGTTCTGCATCTTCATCATGGTCTCTCTCTCCTTGGTCTTGATGGGGGTCTGCAAAGTGATGACCACCTTGGGGTAGTAGAGAAGATTTCCCCTCAAATTACCTAAACGGAACACAAAGAAGGGAATCTGGTCTCGGCTCGTGAAGAGGGCCCGCTGAGAGAAAACGATTTCGGCCTGAGGGCGCTGGAATTTGGTCACGACGATACTGAACATCAGCACGTTGATGATCAGGCCCAAAAAGTAACTAATCACGGTGATGAATCGCGTGGCCCTTCCGCTCGGTTCGAAAGTGCCAAGTCCGATACTCAACAAGTTGGTCATGATGAAGACGAAGCCTAATAATAATATAATTCGCTCGGGTTAGAAAACGTAGAACTAAAAGATTACATAAAACATATAACCCAATTAAATAAATGTTTACTCACCAACTTCAAAGTCCTCCATCTCCGAATCCTCAGTCCCACCAATCTCAGAAAAGAAGGGCATCATCAGTAAAGCTAAAACGAGCGCTATGCTTACGTAAACTACCACCACCACCATGCTAAGTTCCTTCCACGTGCTGTCCAACAACATCCAGTACCAGTTCTTCGACCAGTTTATGTTGGTCGAGCGTTGGGTTCGGGACTTCAGAGAAGATTTGTCGATGGTCGGCCTCAAGCTCTCGGCCTTCTTCTTCTTCATCTTCTTCTTGGATCCGAACCACCCGGAGGAGGAAGCGGAAGAGCCACTGGTGGTAGAGTTGGGGGTGGAGTCTGAGTCATCGCCCTCACTCACAACCCCCTCCCCATCCTCCCCGTCTCCATCAGACAGATCGATCTTAGCTCCCTTCCTCGTTATTTTCGCCAAAACACCCTTGAAGGCCGAAATGGAAAGAAGGCGGCCTTTCATGCTCTTCAAATTCCTGGAGGCGCGGAGTTTCTTCTCATCCGGGGTCATGAGGGGCTTCAAAGTCGTAGCCGTTTCCTCAAATTCTCCTTGCTGCTGTTGCTGACGAGGGGTGGCGATTTTGACAGCGACCGGAGGAGCTTCGGGTTCAGGTTTCAGCTCCTTCTTCAGCACCGACTCCTCCTCTTCTTCCTCCTCCTCCTCCTCCTCGTCTTTCTTGAACTCCCTCTTGACCCCGTCCCTGGACAGGTAGTATCGCGACCCCGCGTCCAGAGGAATTTCCTCCGGCTTTATTCTCCTCTCTCTCAGCGACATTCCCATTTTCTCCAAACTCCCGATCAACTTCTTCAAGTTCGTACTGGGCTCCGTAAAGTAGTATCGCCCGACCACGCTCAAAGCCTCTTCGTTCATAAAACGTTCCATGTAATCAAATACTTCGGTGTACTCCTGCTTCACGAGAGATTCACCGTCCCAAAACAAACCTATCATATTCACCATGGTGAACATGTACGCCATCCTTATATCGGGCAGCTTGATGCTGTCGCCGCCCAGAAATATAGAGCCCTTGTTATTCCTTAACCACTCGTCCAAAGGCTGCGACGAGCGTAGCGAGTCGCATGAAGATCGGCGTTAACGAATTAGAATTGCGTGGAGGGGATTATGGCGTCGATTTCTAGACTGGAGCTACTAGCTCAATCGAATAACGAACGAAATTAACGCATTCCCGGCTCATCGCGTCGCTCCTCGCAGTGCCTCACCTTAAAGAACGCCTCGTTCACCTCTTCTCTGCAGCAGTGCCCCGCCTTCAATATGTGAGGTATAATCTTGAACAGCACGTTGGTCTCGTAAACCTGCCAATGAGTGGGGTTAGAGTTAGAGTTAGGAACATGTGTTGTTGTTGTTGTCAGAGCAATTAAAAAAACCACTTTTAACTTCTCACCTCCTTGTTCAAATTCGCAGGGACAACGTTCAGCTCCTTCCACTCCTTCGATTCGTTATCCTCCAAATACTTGAAGATGACCTCGCTCTCCATGATCCACTGCCCTCCGACGTAGGCGCCGGGAAAAGTTCCTTTGTTGTTCCACTTCTCCTGGCCGTCAATGTTCGTGTACCTGCGAGGAGCGAAGCGACGAGTTAGTTTAGAATGTTCTTAATGCGAGGAGTAGGAGGGCTTCGTCCTCGTTGTCGTCGTTCGTACCAGCTCGGTTTGTCGTCATAACTTATGGTGTAATAGTAGACATTGTAGTTCGACACGGTGTAGAGGATCGAGCACAAGGTCGTGAACGCACAAATGGGCAGCAAGTCGGGGTCGTTGTCGTACTGGAACGCATTCGATGTTGGGAGGTGCAATGTCTTCGAATTGTAGGTCGGGTACTTCGTTCTAGGCAGGCCACCGATGAACAGTATGATGTAGGGAGCAGAGCCGTCACTATTCAGGTCATCAAGGTGCGTGATCAGACTCTGAACTTCTTGAAAGGATTGAAGAGACTTAGCGTCGAGCTTGACCTTGAACTTGAGGTTCAGAGGTCGCCCGGGGGACAGGTTTGGTTTCGATAGATCCTCGTACTCCTGGTAGAAACTAATGTACTCCTTGGGATGAGGCAACGGAAGCGTTAAGACAGAAGGAAGCGGTTTGTTAGAGACAACGGCAGTCGAAGATTGAGAGTTTGCCGTGGCCGGTATGGTCGATCGTGGCGTCTGACCGTACTTCTTCTTCCTCTTCTCCGCTTTGGCCAGCTTCCGAACAATTCGGCCCTCGCCCTCGTCGCCAACTTGGATTACCAGGGGCGCGTCTTCTTTGATGACCGCGATTATGGGGGTAATGAGACCCTGCAGCATTTTCTTGAAGCGCTTCACTTGTAAATTGTTCATGCCAATTTCGGGGTCTTTCAAGTCGTCGTCATCCAACGTCCTGGCCTGCTGTTCGGTAGTAATACCGTTAGCTTCGAGCTTGGGGTGAAACTTGGCAAGCCCGATTGCATCGAGTTGGGCTTCGAGGGACACGGGCGTGGGCGTGGTCTCGGCCGTTGCACCCTTTGACTCGTCGCCCCCCTTCTTAACCACCACGGAAACAACCTTCGTCTTCTTCCTATCGCCGAGGTTCTCGTAGTATATGTGAGTGGTGTCTTCGGGCAAGGACTCAAAGTTCATGACGTTATCTCTCAGTTCCATTCCGTAACCCTTCAGCCTAGCAGTAAACATCGCCATGATCGTGTCCGGGCGAACGACCTCCCATCCGTTGGCGTTGGCGAGTGCGTCGGAGTTCATCACTCTGTTTAAATAATCGTAGACCTTCTGGTGGTGTGACGCTATCATAGATTTGCCCTCAAAGTACACTCCGAGCATGTTGACCATGCAGGCGAAGAACGCGAACTTGCAGTCTTTCAGCCCGACAACCGAGCCGTCCAAGAAGTCGTAGTTGGACGAAGTTAGGAAGTCATTCAACGGCTTGAAGTACTGCGAGCGACAAGCGTAGCGAGTCGAAGTTTTGAGTTAACAAGTTAGAATTACGTGGCGAATGAAAGCGACTTGAGCGTTTAGACTAATGCTATTAGCACAGATGAATTACGAACGTAATTGTCACATTCCCGGCTCGTCGCTTCGCTCCTCGCGACTTCGTACCTGCTCGTCGAAGATCGCTCTCATTGGATCGTCGTCGTCTTCTCCCTTGATGTACGGGAAGCTCTTGAAGAAGATGTTTTCGGCGTAGATGTTCTCGGGGCAAGGGGTGGGGGCGGTGGGGGAGGGGTTTAGGGCACCGAATCGGCCTTGGAACTCAGACTCCAACATCTTCATGATGACATCGCTGTCGCTGATCCACCTGCCCTCTGGCTTCTCCTCAGTCTTCAAGTAGACGCCGGGGAAGGTCCCCTTGTTGTTCCAGAGCTCCTCGCCATTCATCGTGGTGTACCACGTGGGCTTGTCCGTGTAAGAGACCTTGAAGAGAATCACGGGCATGTCGATCGCATACGCCGCCATCGCCACGAGGTTGCTGAAACTGCAGAAGGGCTGCGACGAGTGTAGCGAGTCGCATGAGGATTGGCATTAATGAATTAGAATTGCGTAACGACGAAAGCAGCTCGAGCATTTTAGTCTAAGGCTACCACCACAGCCATATTACCCGAGAAAATATCATGTTCGCTTTTAGATCGTCGCTTCGCTCCTCGCAGCTTCTTACCTGGAGTTTTGAGTCATTGTCGTACCAGTCGGAGGGTCGCTCGCCTTTGGCGATGCTTCGCGTGCCGGAGTACGGCGCCATTGCACCGATAAAGACTATGATGTACTCCTTCTTCTTCGTGGTCTTGATCAAGTTGGAGACCAGAGCAAACCTTGCGGCTTCAGGTGTGTCGAGCTCCGGGTCAAAGCTTGGGAAAATTGTGGGGCCTTTCGGCACGTTCTTCAGCATGCGCTTAAAGCGCTTGATTTGGATGTTATTCATGCCGATCTCCGGGTCCTTCAAGTCCGCATCTTCCAAAGACCGCGCATCCTCGAAGCTCGTAATGTCGTTCGCAGCCATGCCCCCGTAGTACTCTCCGAGGCCGTTGTCTTCCATCTCGGACTTGAGGGTGAAGCTCTTCTCGGCGCGGAGGGACAGAGTCTCAGCGAGCGCAGCGTGGTCCACGGGCGCGCTCATCTTGAACGGCTGGTACAAACAAGACAGCGGCAAATCCTCTGGCGCCAACTTTGGCTCCCTCTTCACCATCCCGTACTTTGTCAACGTCGATATCAGCTTGCCGCAGTTCAGGCTAGGAGGCACGAACATGTAGTCCGTGGACACCCTAAGGGGTTGTGTGGTCATGAACCTCTTCAAGTAGGAAAAGAGAGCAGTGTGCTCCTGATTGATGCCAGATTTGGCGTCGAAGAAGAGCCCAACCATGTTCGCCATGCAGAGGAAGTAGCCCAGGTTAGCGTCGTGGATCGAAAGACTATCGCCTCCAAGGAATTGCTTGTCCTCGTTCTCGGAGAAGAACTTATTCAGAGGCGCGAACACATTTTCGTTCAGCTTCTCAATAACTCCCTCCTCACCGCCCATGTGAGGAATCAAGGCAAAGAAGGGGTTAGAATTTAACACCTCTTCATCGACTGTTGGGGATGGGGCGGTGTTGATTTTCTCCCAGTACGGGGCCCACTCCGGAAGTTCCTTGAACTTTTGGATGATGACGTCGGAGTCGGTGACGAAGCCGGAGGAAGCTGGGGTGTACATGTAACTTCCGGGAAACTGTGGGGCGTGCGAGGGGGTGGGGGGGTTGGTTAGTTGAAATTATATCCGCGTGTAAGTTCATAATTGGTTCGTACCTGCCCCTTATTATTCCAATCGCCGTTGTCAGCCATGGTAGTGTACCAGACCGGCTTGTCGTCGTAATCAACCTTGTACAGATAGGTTGGGACGCCGGCGGTGGAGAAGACTAGAGACGCCTTGGTTGTCATGCCGCACATGGGAATAAGGTCGGGGTTATTGTCGTAGTGGGTTTCAGGGGGAGTGCCGTTTGCCACGGGAGTCGAGTCTCCCCTTGGAAGCGCGCCCATGAAGAGCAGGATGAAGGGGGAGGTCTTGCCATTGGAGGTGTTTAATGTCAAGAGATGTGCGATGGTGTTTTGGGCGTGCTGCCATCGGACTTGTTCGTCGGGGGAGAGCGGAGGATCGAAGGTTATCTTGTCCATGAGGAGGAGGGGCTTTCGAGTTCTATTTTGGATAGGAGCGGGGGGATGGGGTATGATAGTTTGAAAAGCCTAACCAAAAGTGGCTGGAATCTGGTGTGGGCTGGAAGGGAAACATAGCTTTCATCTCGTGTTGAAAGATTGGGGGGGATACGTTCACCGCCTTTCCTGACACCTTCAGTCCCCAAGAATACAAGGTGTTTCTGCGGCCTGTGCGCCAACAAAGCAGGACATGCATGGGCATCCTCTGACTATCGCGGTGCTTGCTCTTCTTGCTTGTCTTCTTGCTTGTACAGCAGTCGAGGGCTTCAAGCTACCGCCGCAAAGATTCAAACCCAACATACTATTTAGACGCAACATGAACAAAGCAAACGAAGAACCCCCCCCCCCCTAGTGTTCGATTGGGCGAACTTTACCAGACCCGAAAATTATATATTATTTACGCGTCCAAGCCGGACAACAATCGACGAAGACACAAACACAACAATCAGAGTGGATTTTACAAAGCCAATAACGTGGCTTGGAATCCTTTTCTTCGTCCCAGTCTTCTCGTCGGAATTTTTCTTCGCTATCAGCAGGAGCTTTATTTGCAACTTGCCTCACTATCCAGACTTGTGTCGTTCCTTATGAAACAAAAAATACAATGATAACACTTCGAAATAAAATAATGAATCTTGAAGCTACCTTGAGAAGTACAACTCAAACTAAAACTAACTTTAATACTATCAACATGTTTTTTTTGTCGCGCTTTTACTTTGAAACACCCCCCACCCTAATGCTAATCACACACCCGTACTTTCGATTTTCTCACGACTCGTTCGAGTGGAAATCGTTCGGCCCGAGGAAGACCCTGCAGATCATCCAGAACATCCCGCCCCCGCCCCCAGTCAACCACGTGCTGGCTATCCACATAAATCCATCTTCCCGATTCTCCAACAGGACCATAAAAGAGCTGATGATTACCATGTAGTTGACGAGGTCAGCGTACGCAAGGCGGGCTCCCGCGTGCTGGAAAATTGTATTGTGCCAGTCTAGCTCGAGGTAATCCGAGCTAGGGCTGGTGGGATTCATGAGGTTCTTCTCCATGCCGAACATGCTGCTGTGCCTGGGTGTTCGAATCGCCTCGTCCAAGGTGATGTCGCTAATCTCGCTCATTCTCGGGTCCATTTCCTCTTGTGCGCTACTGGCTCGACTGTCTCTACTGCTAGACGCCCGGTTTCCGAAGATCTTCCACTTCATATCGTAGCTGCTCTCCCTGCCGTTCCCTGTCTGCTTCATTTGCTGCTGCGCCATTTCCACCCTCGACTTGCACAGATAGGGGAAAAACAGTTCCCTCCAACGGACAGCGAACGCAATGCACCCGAAGAAGCCGCAGGTAATTATCACGCAGTTCTTCATGACGTCGTCGCGGACGTCAGCTGCGAGGAGGACGAAGTTCGAGAACGGGAGGGGAGAGTTAGTTTAGGATGTTCTTAATGCGAGGAGTGGCGATGAACGAGGAGTTTCCATATGAGCAGCGTTTTCGAAGAGCCTCCGAGTTCGATTTAAGTCGTTTTCATAATCTCGTCGTTTAAATATGAGCGGCATTTTCGAAGAGCACCTTCGTTGTAAACATGACGCCTTCGTAATCTCCTCGCTCTGCTCCTCGCTAGTTTAGAATGTTCATAATGCTCGTCGCTTCGCTCCTCGACTCGCTGCGCTCGTCCCACTCACCGGTGGGGCTGGCGATGTCAGTGTCCCAGTAAAAGGTACACATGCCGCAGATGAAAATGGAGGCAACGCCCGAGCCAAATACGCAAGGCAAGACAATGAGACATATCAGCGACCAAGCGAAAGCATTGAAAGTGTAGGCGATATATGCCACGACCAGCGTCAGCACGACATTGGCGTAAGACGCGAGGAAGGGTATTGGGTGCGCTATGGCCTCTATAATTTGCCGGAGCACAGGGTTGCGGGTAGGGGTTTTGGGGACGGAGCTGCGGCAAGCGAAGCGACGAGTTAGTATAACTTACTTACTTCGTACTCGCGTAATTATCGCATTCCCAGCTCATCGCTTCGCTCCTCGCTGTGTCTCACCTTGAAGGTAGGTGCCCACCGTGGGGGCCGCCGATGGCCATGTCCTGGCGCAGGCGCAGGATGAAGCGGTTCATTTTCAGCCGGGCCTGTGTGTTGTGTTTGGGTTTGTTTGGGGGGATCGAGAAAAGATTGGAGAGGGGGGTCGGGTGAGAACGTTTCAAATGGGTTATGTTATGGGTTTTCTTTTGACTTGTCGACGAATATCCAATCTCACCTGCCGAGTCTCTGCTCTTCTCATTGAGAACACTGTGGTCGTGAAGAGATAGATGTAGCCGGCGAATAGCAGCACCATCACGACGAAAGCGACGTCGTTAACAGTGGGATCGATGTCTTTCTTGGCCATTGTTGGGTTGTGTGGGGGGGGGGGTTAGGGGGGAGAGTAGGATCAGGCGGAGATCAGTATGGGAATATTTGGGATAGGAGGTTGGGGGTGAGCAACGTGAGGGTGGTGGGGGGGAGGAGGGCGGGAGATAATAAGAGGGAGGAGATGGGGTGATGGCCGGGGCTGGTATTAGCGTTTGAATGATTGGCAAGTATTTGAGAGCAGGATTGCCCTAAAGCTGAGGGGGCTAGGGAAGAAAGAGCATGGCTATTTCGCCCTTAAATTAAGTGAGTTTTGAGAGAGGGCGAAGCGTTTTGGGTCAGTGAATGGAATCACAAGTGCAATTTTTATCGAGGTAGCTGAAATAAAACATACAGCGCCCACCACAAACACTGCATACCCCAACACTTTTTATCCCATCAAATAGCATCGGACTTCGTCCGGTCGTTATCATAAAATAACTGTGAATCTCGGATTGGCTCCGCCCCGATTCCAATGCCAGACCATTTCCGCTAGATTTATCGGTGTCTGGTTTGAATTTCTCCCCCCCGCCCGCCCCCGTTTATAGTTAAAAACCCTCTTCCCTTCCAGACAACGAGTACGTGGGTCATAATCTCACCCTACCCCCCTCCCCCTTTTCCCCCTTTTTCCTCCAGGCAGCAGCCAAAACATGTCCGAGAAGAAGGGAGCCAAGATTTTCAAGACCAAGTGCGCCCAGTGCCACACTGTCGCCGCCGGAGAGGGCCACAAGCAGGGCCCCAACCTCAGCGGCCTCTTCGGCCGCCAGTCCGGCCTTGCCGAGGGCTACAGTTACTCCACCGCCAACAAGACCTCCGGAGTCGTCTGGGGAGAGGATACTTTGTTCGAGTACTTGTTGAATCCCAAGAAGTACATCAAGGGAACCAAGATGGTCTTCGCGGGATTGAAGAAGCCTGCAGAGCGAAAGGATTTGATCGCGTATTTGAAGAGCGCGACTGCCTAAACAAATATACAGCGTAATTTATTATGCTGTGTGTCTAGGTGGGGGAGTTTTTGGGTTTTGTGGTTGTTACTCTTTATTAATAGAACGGGAAGTATATACATATATATACTAACTAATAAACAGAAAATTTGACAAACCAAAGAAAAGAAGGGGTATGGATGGGTTTGGGTCAATTTATTTTGAACGAAAAACATATCTAACTTTCGTTATATCTTTCCGCGTACTTTTCTCCAGCTCTACTAGCCTCTTCGTATTACCACCCATCTGGAGCGCAACCTTCAAGTTATGTGCGCAACGTTTCGTATCGTCATGATCTCTCCCAAGCTACGCCTCATATCCCTCGAGCGCTCTCTCATACGGCTCCTCGTCTTTCCCATAGTCCTGCTTATACGCGTAAATATTCGCAATATTCATCACGATCACGAGCGTCAATGGATGGGTCTTCCCCAACATTTTCTCGTTCCCCTTCAAAGCTCTCTCATAAAAAAACAACGCCATCCCGTACTCCTCCAAATTCGCATACACGTTCCCCAAGTTAGTCAACGACGGAGAGTTTGACAATTTCGACGACTGTTTCAACTGCCCCTCCGACCTGGATCACCAAGCCAAGGAAAATCGAGCTTCAAACTGAGTTGAACGATATGTTCGTCAAGTTTGAGAAGAAGGACAACAAGTCCGTTCTAGTTGAGCTTCTACCTCTACGCCTCCGCTGCAAAGTCCTCCTGAGCGGCAACAACTTCCTCAACACTAACGACTTCCGTAGGCTACTCGTCCCGTTCATTCCGGACGATACATTGATGGCGATGATGTTGGTTTCGAAACCGTGGCTTGCGGTGGCGGTTGCTTTTATTGACGAGGGCGTTGAGAGCGGCGCGATGATGGTTCACGATGGGAAGGATATAATCAAAACTTCGGCTCACACGAAGTTGATTAAGCTCGCAACATGGGTGATCTTCCTTCTAAATATTACGAAGGTTGGAAGGGCTGCCTGATACTGGGCCGACAGTCTCGTCGTTGTTGATATCACCGAAGGCGTTGAGAGCATCGGTGAATATGCCTTCTCGGCCTGCCATAGTTTGACTACCGTATCTTTCCCGACTTCGTTGACATTGATTGGTAGTTACGGCTTCGTTGACTGCAGGAGTCTAGATAATGTCTATCTCCTCCACACAACCTTCAAAAATTAGGTCCAAGTGCCTTCTCTCCAAATTCTTCCCTGGAAATATTTACGCTTACGACAATGATGCGGTCGTCGCCCACCTCCGCTCCCTCCAAATGTTAAGTATAAAATCAATCCCACAACTTTCAAACAAATTTCACTTTTGTTTTACAAATCAATCGGCTGCATCGCCGTAGCTAACTGTTTAAGGCTCTCCTGCACTAATCTCCCCTGCATCTCCTCCTCGCACTCTACCCTCACACTGCACCCGCTATCGTCGTCCGCAAATTCCACCGTCACGGTGCACTCGACCGTTTTCTTCTCTTCGTCGACTTCCATTTTGTCTTCTTCCTCGCCTTCGGGGGGGGGAGGGGGGGTGGCGAGCTTCTCGCAGGTCACGGTGAACTTCCCCGTGGAGTAGTCGGAGGTCACTTGGGAGAACTGATCTTGGAGGAGGCTGTTCACGATCTTCAGGCGAGCGTCGCGGGGGCTCAGTTCTTCTTTCATTTTCTTGTTGTTGCTGTCCTCTGAATTTTTGGTTTCTTCCGAACTTTTAGGGTCTCTTATTCCGTGGTTGCACGGCTTAGACGTGATCCTGATTGAAGCGGCGGATGTTTGGGAGTGCATGATCAACGCGACAGCAGCATCAGCCAGCATGTCCGCTGCGACATGCGTAGCGAGTCGCGTGAAAGTTGGCGATAATTTGTTAGAAATGCGTGGCGGTCATAGTGGCGTAGATATCTAGATTGAAGCTAGTAGTGTAGGCGGATTACGAACGGAATTAACGTATTGCCAGCGATGAGCGGCGAGCGAAGCGAGCCGAGGAGCGAAGCGACGAATTGAACGAGGAGTTCTAATATGAGCTGCGTTTTCGAAGAGCCTCCTCGTTGTAATTATGACGCCTTCGTAATCTCGTCGCTCCGCTCCTCGCTAGTATTAATGACCTTAATGCTCGTCGCTTTGCTCCGAATTCAACGAGTCATTCGGACGAGCTCGTTCGGACTCGCTCCTCGTTGAATTTGTAACGCTTCGTAAAAAATCTCCTCGTTCCGCTCCTCGCAGTACGTATTCCCAGGCTCGTCGATTCGCTCCTCGCAGCTTCTCACCTACGGGGCTGGCCTCCCATTCGAGGACGAGTTTGTTTTTCATGGAGGAGGAAATAGTTAGGGTGTCGTTGTGGAGGGAGAAGGTGTTTGAGGAGGGGTCTTCTTTTACACCGACGAACAGCTCGTGCAGGAACAGGCGGAGGGTGTCGAGGGAGCCGACGAAGGGGACGTGGAGTTTCGACGATACTTTTCCGACTCTGCGAGGGGGGGAAAGCGAGCGTGTTAGAATTGGGGATTCAGCTCGACTCACAACTCGTGTCTCAACACTCACCTCAACTCCGTATAAGTCGACAAATCCTCCGGATCGCAAATGCTCGTCTGAAAGTTCTGCGTGAACATAACTCCCTTGAGCTCGTCCCCCTTCTTGAAGTTCCTCCTCTCCGCCCCGCTCGCCAGCCTCCCCATGACAACGGCGTCCTTTCTTTGGGTGAAGGGCATTTTAACAGTTTGGGTGTTTTCGGGCATGTCGATTCTGCGACGAGCGTAGCGAGGAGCAGCGAGCGTGTTAGTGGTGGAGATAGCGAAACGAGGAATGGACGAAGCCCGTGAGGAGCGAAGCGACGATGCAGTTCTTATTTTCTCTTAGAAATGCTCGAGCGATCAGAGAGGTAAAGGCAGCGGAAGCGAAGAGTGGAGCGACGAGCTGAAGATCACGAATACATCGTCGCTTCGCTCCTCATGGAGACTCAAGCGATTTGAGCATTTAGACTAAAGCTACGTCGCTCCGCCTCATTGTTACTCCCGTAATCCTCCCATTCCCAGCTCGTCGCTTCGCTCCTCGCGGTTTCTCACCTGGGTCTTTCGGCGCTGGGTACTTCTTTCCTGTATTGGGTGTCCATGGCTTGTTTGAGGCGCTTCATTTCGTGCCTTTGGCCGTGGACTAGAATGATTCGCCCGGGTTTTACGCGCATCATGAAGTCGCGGTTTTGGACGAAGTCGACGTGAGCTGCAACGAGCGAAGCGAATCGCATGAAGATTAGTGACAACGAGTTAGAAACGAGAAGCGACGAAAGCGGTATCGACGTTGAAACTGACGCTACTTGTGCAATCGGTGTATAACAGCCAAACAGTTTATTATCAGCGAGGAACGGAGTGACGACAACAAGGAGCAAGGCGTCTCAATATCATCTCACCGGAGAAGGAGACGTATTCTACTATGCAGTTTAGGGGCTGACGTTTTCCTTCGAGAGTCACGACTTCTTCCGGCTCTTTCATGAGCTCTTTTGCCATGGTGTTTTCGACGGCGTAGCCAGCGATTAGGACGCCGTTCTTGGGATCAGTGCACCATCTGTCGAAGAGTTTTCGTGAGACTCCGCTCTGGAGCATTCCTGTGCGGGGGGGGATGGGGGGCGAGCATGAGGGTGTTAGTGGAGTAGCGAAACTTGGGCTTCGTCCTCATTTCTTCGTACCTGGACTCGCGAACACGACTCCGGGCCCCCTATCATCGAACTCATCAACATCAATACTCTTCAAATTCTGAATAAACTTGAACTGGAAAGGATTCCCCAAATCCATCGCCTGCCTAATCCTCACATTCATCATATTCACGTACGTCTGGTAAACCCTCAACGCCTTTGTAGCGAGTTTAGAAGCGTACCATATAGGAATGGAATGAAGGTGAGGGTTCGCCTGCCAATACTCATCCAGTATAAGCAGCTGCGACGAGCGAAGCGAGTCGCATGAAGATTAGTGAAAAACGAGTTAGAAATGAGAAGCTACGGAAGCGGCGGAGACCACGAGGAACGAAGCGACGAGTTACATATTTCTGTCTACTAGCTCGTCGCTTCGCTCCTCGCAGGTTCTCACCAACT
>BLQM01000088.1:72201-90665 GCA_012489335.1 Triparma laevis f. inornata
CGCTTCGCTCCTCGCAGGTTCTCACCAACTCCTGCGCTCTCCCCAAAGCGAACACGGGTATAAGGCACCTCCCTCCTCCGGATACCACGCGGTCTACGGTGCCCGTGAAGCGAGCCTCGCGCTCTTCCCGGGTCGGGTGGACTTGAACGCCGTAGGTTGCTTCAATAATTAGCACGTCGGGTTGTATGTCCGGTATTTCAGCTGCGCTCAAGTGGCGGTCGTCTTCCATGGAGTAGTCTCCGGTGTAGAGGACATGGCGGCCGGAGATCTCGATCATGAACATGGCGGCGCCGAGGACGTGGCCGGCGTTGTAGGCCCAGAATTTTATGCCGGAGACGGAGTGGATGGAGTGGTAGTCGATTAGTTCGATTTTCTTTATGCAGGATTGGAGTTCTTCTTCGGTGTAAAGGACGGAGGACTGGGGGGGTGGGGGGCGAGCGAACGAGCGAAGCGCCAAGGAGGGGAGGGGGGAGTATAATAGTTAGAGTTTGTTGAGAAGTGTGTGTGGGGGGGGGGGTTAGGGGCGGGTAACTATAACTATAACTATAACTCGCGGTAACACTAAAAACTCTTCACTCTTCACAAAACCCTTGTCGCTCACCTCCTCATCATTCCCACTCTTAATCTCCATCAACCTAATATAATCCTGCAGCAACAGCCTCAAAACCGCCTTTGTAGGATGCGTCATGAAGATGCGGCCGCGGAAACCGGTACGCTCGGTGAAGTAGGGGAGGGAGGCAGCGTGGTCGAGGTGGAAGTGGGTTATTAGGAGGAGGTCGATGGAGGGAGGGTCGATGCGGTCGAAGGCGGGGAGGCCGTCGAGGCCGGTGTAGCCAGGGTGGATGCCGCAGTCGAGGAGGATCTTTTTGCCTTGGAACTGGGGTGTGTGGGGGGTTTGGGGGTGGGGTTAGGGTGAGGGTGGGGGAGAACGAAGATGGAGGGAGCGAGGGCGTCAAATGTTAGGGTGAATTGGGGGATGTGTGGAGGGCGAGAGCGAATAATAAATCACGTACCTCGAGCAGATGGCACGACCGTCCGACTTCCTGGCCGGCGCCTAGAGGCGTAACCGTCATGGTGTTGGCGGCGTCCATGATCGATGGAGCGGTCGCGAGCGAGGAGGCACGGAAGATTATTGGAGGGAGGAACGTAGGGAGGATGGTGGGAGGGTGGTATGTTGGACGCTTATGCCGTCAGCTTCGCGGCGGGTACGTTGCAGTCAACTGAATGTCGTTTGTTTCTCTTGCTCGAAAATGGTTGTGTCGAATTGCTGGAAAATTCCAAGCATTTTTTCGAGTCCCGCAAGCTTTATTTGGGTCAGGAAACCAAACTTATCCTTCACCACAATCACTAAGCACACCATCATGGTGCGTTCCGTTAGTGTTCGGCCGCCTGCAATATTTTATGCACCGTTCGAAAAAGTGATCGTCGGCGGCGATGTCCAACCCGGCTGCTCTATTCTCACCCCTCCTCGACCTCGCCAGACTTACTCTCAGCGTACGATGGTTCACCTCCTCCTGGTTCAAAAGAATGGTTCGATCGCCGTCCCCTCCCTTCCGTCCTCCTCCGGCGCCTTCTCCCCCGAAAACCCCGAGTCCCCCCTAGATCACCTCGCCCTATGCTCCAACATCAACCGTAAATTATCCAAGGAGTTCTACGCGTTCACGACTCTGGGTTATTTCAGGGATCAGAATTTGAGTGTGTTTAAAAACATTTTGGGTTTCTTCGAATTCGAGGAAGAGGAGGAGGTTTTGAGGCCTCGTAAGAAACAGAAAGGTAGATACGGCAAGTGAATAAACGCCGACGGTGCTAAATCACAATAAAACACAAGATATATATTTTCATTTTGCAATCTTCACTTTAAATGTTACAACGTTGGCATTAACGGTCCGTCCCCCTTTTCTCCCTCCTCCCCCCCCCCACCCAATTCTTTCATCACCTGCTGTGCCGCCTTCGTAACAGCCGTCAGCCCGCTCCCGCTGCTGCCCAGCAGTCCGCTGCTCAGTCTCTTCTCCCTATTGCCCTCCGCGCTCGGCCTCCTCTCCAACGGATTCGCCAATGGGTTCCCCCCGCTCGTTTTCCTACGATGACCCTTCGGTCCTTTCGCCAAAGCCAAACTTACAGGCGACATAATGTTATCGCTTGGACTTGTTGGAATACCATCTTTCCCCCAACTCATGATGTTCGCGGGCGGAGTTTTCGCTATCATAATACTCGGATTATTAAACTGCTCCATATGACTAAGTAACTCCACACCACCACCACCAGCGTTAGGAGGAGGTGGAGGAGCGCTCGTCGGCATTGGAATAGCTGAACTCGACGCTCGAGATTTTCTACCCTCTTCCGTTAACACCGTGGCGCCATCGCCGGTTAATCCGATGACAAGGCCTTCGCTTTTTACCCTCTCGATGAGTTCAGACGTGCTCAGGCTGTCGCGAACATCGCTTACTGTGACGCTTTTGGAGGATTCGCGAGGCTCGTTGGACACGTCTCCAACGTTCTCGGAGTTCTAGGAGTGGTGAGCGAAGCGATCCGTGTTAGTTACCGATATTATATGTTTTGTTTCTGTTACTGATATTATAAAATTGTCGTCGCTTTGCTCCTCAGCTCGCGTCTCACCTCCCCTTCATCGAAGCTCGTCACCCTCCCCACCCTTCGCGTCGACTTAGGCGGTGACATGCGCTCCCTCTCGATAACCTCGCCCACCCCACCCTCCTTCACCACCCTCGTAATCAAACACTCCGGGCCTGACGCTATGCACTTATCCTTCGACACGTCCAAAACTTCCACTTTGTACACCACGTAGCACTTACTGCTCAACAACCCAGGGATGCCAACGTCTCCGTAGCACATTTCCGGACTTCCCACGATGCTGCGACGAGCGTAGCGAGTCGCGTGAAGATCGAAGCAAACGAGTTAGAATTAATAGCGACGAAAACGGCTTGAGCGTTTAGACTAAAGCTGCTAACACAAACGAATTACGACCATATTTGTCGTATTTTCAGCTCGTCGCTTCGCTCATCGCAGTTTCGCACCTCGCGCAGTCGCCCTTCATTAATCTCTGCACGCCCAAGTCCAGCGCCGAGCTGACCTCCCCGACTCCGCACGTGAAGCTCAAATTTCCCGCGGCGAACGATTTCACGTGCGCAGTGGAAGGGATCCACTTCTGCGCATCGATCATCAGGCTCACAAAATCTCCGACGACGATGGGCGAGCTTTCACCCTCCTTCGTTACCTCGACGGTCAGCCCCGTGTTGATCAGCTCGTCGAACGCAGTGACAGTTTGAAGGGCGAAGTCAGTGTTTTCGCCCGAGCCTGCGACGGCGAGCGAAGCGACGAGTTAGTTTAGGATAATCTTAATGGGAGGAGCACGCAACTGTCGCATTCCCAGCTCGTCGCTTCGCTCCTCGGCTCGCTACGCTCGCCTCACCTTGGCCAGAAACAGAACCGGACTTGGTCGCAATGTAATCCTTAGCAGTCTGCTGAAATCCACTCAAATCGTCCTCCGGCATACTATTCGACCTCGTAATTTTTAAGTGCGGGGGAAGAGGAGGAGGACTACTCTGCCAGTCCGAGTCCCTGCTAGTAATCTTCCTCAAGTACATCAAAGGGACGTATCCAGACTCTTCGCTCTCGGGGCTTCTCCTACAGTAAACCCAGTCGTTCTGTTCGTGTACCACAATCACGTGGTCCCCAACCTGTGTAAAGATAAGTAGGTAGGAAATCGTATTGGTGTTTCCTCGTTAGAACGTCTCGTTAGAACGTCGCTCCTCCTCTCGCCGCCTCACCTTCAACCCACACAACTCCCCATTCGCGTGATTCCCCTCCCAGTCATGCAACACAATCGCCTCCGTCCCCAAAGCCGATCTATTAACCGAAATAATCCTACTCGCAGGCGTCACCTTCGGTTTATCCGCCGCGCTCGGTACCAGCCAAGCGTACGTCATACCGTTTAATGTTTCAAACGCGACCAGAGCGTTTAGGAGGATGCTGGCTGTTTTTGAATTTTTGTTTTCGTTGAAGCTGTGGATTGATAGGAGAAGAGAGTGCCAGTCACTGCCGACGGAGACGTCTAAAGGCAGCCCGGCCTCGGGGAACGTCCTGCTCAGCTCCCTGATGAATTGGCTGACCTGAGCGATGGTCTTGACCAGGTCTGAGAACGCCCAAGCGTGAAACGCGGAAGCGACTTACGTTAGTAATTAAAGATTGCTTATTAAGTAGCGTCTCGGAGCCGTACAGGGTTTCGTCCTTACGCCTCGGCCGCTCACCTTGCGACTCCTTGTCACCACCCTCCTTCGTAAACCTAACATTAAGCGCCGCCCCACTAGAAGAATGCGGAGTCACCTCCATGCTGTAAATATGCGAGGAACACGTAATGGTAGCTGCCCCGTACTGCGGGAGAACCTGAACGAAGTTGCTGGGGATGGAACCTCGAGTTCCTATCATGTGAGATGCCTGAAGAAAAACGGTGTGAGTGAGGGTTGATGGTTTTACGTTTGGTGTGTGAGAAATGTTTTGTTGTTTAGCCCGCCTCCCCCCCTCCCACAACTGGGATACTTACAATCCACCAGTTACGGCTCGACACTTCTTCTATCCTGATAATGTCCCCGTCACGGAAGGTTAGGTCCCCGTCCTCCGCTGAAATAAAATCATAGCAAGCTGCTCCGTTCGGGTTAGGGTTAGAATGGCTACCGTCTTGTTGTAAAGCGGGGGGGTAAAATCAACGCCAGCGACGGAATAAGGCGGTAGGAGATAAGGATATCCACTCAGTAAACACGCTTCTCCTTCTGCTTACCCCGTGCCCAAAATTTAGTATGCACTGCTGGCTGCGCTGTCGGGAGGGGAGGTGGTGTAACTTTAGGCCTCGGTGGTGCCTGGGGCACTGGCACCGGAGCGCTCATGGGGTGTAGAGTAGTGTGGAAGGTAGGGTTCTGTTTTCTGAATATGACCATGGTTTTTAGGTTTCACAGAGAGACAGGAGAAGAATAGTTTTGCATAAACTAAAGCAACCCGTTGATATCCTCGAACAAAATCAACCCCCCCACACAACGTCATAAACATGAATTCCCTGCCCCCCCTCCTCCTCCTCCTCCTCTTAACCTCCCTTCCCTCTATCTTCGCCCAACAACCCCCCGTGGAGGGAGATGCACCCCAGCCCCTCCTCATCTCCCTCCACGCTCAAGCTCCTCCCTCCTCCTCCTTAATCGTTGGTTCAATCCTCACGACCTCTGGAATATCCTCTTCCCTCCCTAATTTACCCACGGGTTATGAGGCGAGGCCTGTTAGGACTGTGTACCCTTTTCATTATGACGGAAGTGATCATGATTGTCCAGGTACGTTTCACATATTAATTGTTATCCTTTCGTTCGCACAATTGCATTCATACACTACTACCAACGTTTCAAACACAAATATTTATTAATCAACACGCATCCTCGTAATAAAACCCATCACCATTAGATCTAATAATAATAGAAGGTTACTTCCAAATGATAACTTCCTACATCCACGAATCCCGTACCTGGTCTCGTCTCAACTGTCCCAACAACCTCAAAATCCTTTTCTGGTCCCTAGACCCTGATTTCCCAAACCCCGAAACCGTGGGTATGTTAGATTTAGATGGTGTTGCTACGAATAGTAAAACTTTACAAGTCCTCTATTCAGAAATCAGTGTTAATAATTATTACATACCTTTAGCAGTAGACACATCAATCTTTAAACCTCAAAAAATCGAAGGTCATAATAATAACATCGTATTCGTAGGTTCCGCCGGTGGGATATTAGGTGGTTCTAAAAAAAATCTAAGAGACGTTTTACAAATAACAGCGGAATACGTTTATAATCATAACTTAAAATATCCCCATAACATAATAACACTAGAAATATACGGATCCTCTTGGTCTTCAATACCCGAATTCATCCCCTACTACAAAGGCGTAGCACCCATTGACTCTTTATCAGGAATATATTCAAGTGCGATGGCTGTTTTAGGTTATACGATGGATACTCAACGTGAATGGGGGATGGTTAACAATAGAGTTTATGAGGTTTTAGGTGTTGGGGTTCCTTTTGTTAGTGAGAGGTTTAAGGTGAGGTGGGGGGGGATTGTTGAACAATTTTGAGGAAGGGAACTAACACGATGTCTTGTTAGGTTTTAGAAGATACTTTCGGAGAATATTGTACGTTCTACGATTTAGGTGAAAACCTCACTTCCTCCCTTTCCTCCGCTTACGATACAATAATAAACCTCCCTCCCTCCTCACGATTACGTATAGCTAATGAAGTTCATACACTTATTGAGTTGGAACATAGTTATGCTCGTCGGAGTATGGAATTTATTAACTTTTATACTCAACTTAATGAAATCCATGATACAAGGAATTCACGTGTAAGCGTTGCGCTAATTATTCACGATGAAACGATGGACTCACGTATAAGTTCTTTAGTAAAATCTCTTGAAAAAATATACGGAGTTGAGATAAAGAAAGTCGAAGAATTAAAACATCTCTCGAAAAATGTAGATTACCCTTGGTTCACACCTTACGATGTAATAATAGGTGTCAATTCCCTAGAAGTACGAAAATTGTTGGAATATTTTAATTGGCCTAAAAAATGGAAAACAGGGAAAGGGTTAAAACAGATTAGAGGGTTGATTTTAGATGATAGTTATGGATTTTTTCCATCTGAGGAGGATGGTTTTGCTTATAGAGGTTGGGATATGTTATACGTTTCTAATACTTTATCGGCTGAGATAATCCAGGAGAGGAAGATAGGGAATACGCATATTATCGAAACGTACGGTTCAGACTATTTGGATTATGTACAATCTAATATTAAACAATTTGAAGAATGGACTAAAGAAATTAACGTTTTAAAGGGAGGGGAAATTAAAGTTGAGATATTAGATGATTCTTTCGTAGCAACTATCTTACATCATAAAGGCGAAACGAAGATTTTAGAGTTTAGTAAAGAAGATGCATATAAACTCTACACCCTCTCCTGTCTCTCCACCTCCCTCTCTATCCCTGATTCTCACATAATACCTATAATAGAAACCTGTTCGAATTTAACACCTGAAACAAGAATCCTAAAAAATATTAATAACGATGAAAGGTTAATGATTTTAATGGAAGAAAGGAGGGGTAGGGATTATAGGGATTATGCGGAGGGGATTAGTAGAGGTATAAGCGAGGTAATGTGTTTGGGTGTTGGTGATTTCGAAATTGAGATTGGGGTTGAGGAAGATGGAGGGGGTTTGGTTATTGAATTTATTAGTGATAGTTTTAAAGTTGGCAGAGATGGAGGTTGGTGTTTAAACATTAAAACAGTGCGTAAAGGATGGGAGAATATTAACTGTGTATGGCAAGATGGTTTGAAGTTGTTTTTGAAGTTTGAGGAATTAGAAGGATGTGGGGAGGTGGAAGTACAGGTGGAGGTTAAGGGGAATGTTTATGCGAATGTTATTGAGAAGGTGGAGGTTGGGAAGTTTAAGGTTAAAGGAGGGGGAGGAGGGGGGGAGGGGAGAGGGGAGAATGGTGGGAGAGGAGGGAGGTTGAGACGGAGGTTGGAGGGCTGGTGGAGAGATGGGAGTGCGAGGATTATGATGAGTTGTAAAAATGAGAAAGATAATGAAAAATGTTGTGGTTTGCTTTTTTCAAATTCTGAATTTTGTGTAATGTCGTGCTTGTTTTGTTATGGTACGCAGTAGCGTTGCGTTGCGCGCGTGTGTTTGTTGTGTATAACGCATTAGTATGTTATGATTAGACTGAGTTCGCAGTGAAATGGAAATTCTCAATAATCTTCGGCGCAGCATTCCCAACCATACCCGCCACAAACGCTAAACCAAGCCAAAGACCTAACTCAGGCGACCATTGACCGATTTCTTGCTCTAAAGCCATACGACGCATGTCGAGGAAATTTTCTGAACGAGAACGATCGTTGAGGAAATTATCAACCTCGGATTCAGCCTTGGTTTGAGAATGGCCGGCTGAGGTATAACGCTCGATCAACTCGTTGCGGACGAAGGCGACTTCGGAGGATTCGAGGCGATCTTGCCAGAGGTCTTGTTCCGTTTCCAGGGAGAGGGTGGAGGATTCGGAGGAGGAGGCTTCAGAGAAGGCGAGCTTGGTGAGTTTGGGGAGGGGGATGGAGAATGAAGGGGGGGGGGAGGAGGAGGAAGGGCGGGCAATCAGGAAGGGAGAGCGGGTGGGGGGCAGGAGGAAGGAGGTTGCCACGTGTGAAAGGATGAAAAAGGTTAAGAAGAAACCCGCTTTCATCTTGGCAACGAGAATAAAAAGATTGAGCTGGGGCGGTTGATTGGGTTCGATTGGTGAAGTAAGGGAAGTGGAATTGTGATATTGGAGTGGGTGGTTGCGGAGATTTGCAGTCGATTGGGACGTTGAGTACGTTAAAAACTAGAGATCTTAGCAGTAAACTGCCCACAATTTTTGCGGGAATTTGTCCAGTTTGGTTCATTGTGGGACTTCACGATGGCTCTCCAGAAATCCCAGTTGACAGTCAGGTGGTTGGTCCTGTGAGTAACAATCTCGAAACTTTCGTCGTCGTTTCGTAACGGGAATGCCCTCGAAATGAATATTTGGAACCTGATTGCTCCGCGCCCTAATCTGATGCTAGATGAGGAGTCGAAGGCTTTCCCGACGTCTACCGCCTTTCCCCTTTCAGCCAATCGCAATGACCACCATAATTTCCCCTATCTTCCATCGACAACCCCCATATCATCCTAATACCTTTCAATGAACCTCGATACCTCGTCCAACGAGAACAAGTCTTTTCCGTCCTCTTCCGTCCCTAAAAAACTAACCCAACCCCAACCCCCACCCCCACAGCGTCCTAGCATGCATAATGATGATCGGAAATTACTACTGCTTCGACAATCCCGCCGCCCTCCACAACTCCATGGCAACGTTAATGCCCCCCGACAACTTCGAGACCTACTACTCCCTCCTCTACACCGTCTACTCCATCCCCAACATAATCCTCCCCTTCTTTGGCGGTTTTTTCGTGGACAAGTTGGGCGCTCCTATTTGCTTGATTATTTTCTCGACGCTTATTCTGGCAGGGCAGATCGTTTTCGCGTTTGGGGCGAGTATTGAGAGTTGGGGGGTTATGCTTTTGGGGAGGGTTATTTTCGGCCTTGGGGGGGAGAATTTGACGGTTGCGCAGAGTGCGGTGTTGGCTCAGTGGTTTGTCGGCAAGGAGGTGAGCAAACATGTTATGATGTTAGTTACAACGAGTTAGTATAAGCGTTTGAGAGGTAGTCGTTCGGGAGTGAATGATAATGAATACAATATACTATACAATATACAGCTACACCCTTTCGCTCCGCTGCGCTCGCTCAACCTTCCGGGAAGAGCAATTACGTTCCGGCCGTTCCGCTCCGCTAGGGCCGCTGCGCGGGGCCTAACCCCTAACTAACACACGCTCGCTACGCTCGCCCCCCCCCACAGCTCGCCTTCGCGTTCGGAATCAACCTGTCCATCTCCCGCCTCGGCTCCGTAATCAACAACTACGTCTCCCCCGCCGTCGCCGACGACTTTGCCTTCAGCGACTTCAACGGCGTCTCCCTCGCCCTCTGGGTCGGAGCTTTGATCTGCGGCGGCAGCCTCTTCACTGCCTTCATGATCGTTCCGATTGACAAGAGCGCGAGCAAGAGGTTGAAGGATAGCAGGAAGGCCAATGACGATTTGACGACGAGCCTGTTGGAGGATGGGGGGAAAGATAGGAGTAAGACCTCTTCGTTTGATGGTATTAGGGCGGTTTCTGCTGAGAGGTGAGGCGAGCGGAGCGAGTACGAGGAGCGAAGCGACGAGCATTAAATTAAGAACATTCTAATACTAGCGAGGAGCGAAGCGACGAGTATTGAGAGCGGAGCAACGAAATTACGAAGGCGTCATGAAGACAACGAGGATGCTCTTCGAAAACGCCGCTCATATTGAAACGACGAGATTATGAAAACGACGTAAATAGAACTCGGAGGCTCTTTAAAAACGCTGCTCATATGGAAACTCCTCGTTCAATTCTTCACTTTGCTCCTCGGCTAGCTTGATCGCCGCTCCTCACATTAAATTAAATACATTCTATACTAACTCGTCGCTTCGCTCCTCGCTCCTCGTAGACTCTCCACCTCCGCCATGCTTTTGCACGACGAGGAGGAGGACGAGGAGATCAGGTTGACCGACGTCAAGAACTTCGGAGTCATCTTCTGGCTTTTGTCCTTGTCCTGCCTCGTGGTGTACGGCTGTGTGTTGCCCTTCAACAGGTGAGGGCGACAAACAGACAGAATCAAATAACCACAACTCTAACCCCAAAAATTAACCCCAATTCGCACAGCTTCGCCTCCGGAATCCTCAGCGAACGCAACTACTTCAAAGGTGAGTTTTTCCGTTCGTCTTCTCCACCTCCCCTCCACCTCCCCCCCCCTCTAACGCACGCTTCGCTCGTGTGCCGCTCACGCAACTACTTCAAAGCCCCCTCCTCCTCCTGCGTCCTCGAGTTCTCCACCCAGTGCTCCTCCGGCCTCCTCGCCGTCAACGCCACCAACAACCCCGCCCGCGACGACGGCGACTTCTCATCAGGCGTTTCCAACTGCCCAGGAAACGACTACGCCCCTGTGTTCCCCTCAAGCCTCGACTCGGTTACGTGCGAAGGCTTCTCCGGCTTGAACTGCGAGAAAAGGTGAGCACCTGCGAGGAGCGAATCCACGTGAGGGGCGATGCGACGAGCTAGAAGGCAGTATTATGCAACTCGTCGCCTCGCTCCTTGTGGCCTCCGCTCCTATCGCCGCTACGTAATTTTAACTCGTTAAAACCAATTTTCATGCGACTCGCTACGCTCGTCGCTCGCGCAGCTCTTACACCTTCACCGACCTAAAGTCCTCCGACATCGACTGCGACGATGATTTCTGGGCTAAAGGGTACGAATTCGAGAGGAGCGAAGCGACGAGCTAGGAATACGATAATTACGGTCGTAATGAGTCTCCATGAGGAGCGAAGCGACGAGTAAAGCGTTGTCTATGAACTCGGAACGAAGCCGAGTAAAGTAGAGACAGGCTTTCTATAAAATTGTTGCTTCGCTCCTCGCAACTAGAGAACGCGTTTATTATGAACTCGTCGCTTCGCTCCTCGCCGGAAATACGATTCTTACGGTTGTAATTCGTCTGCGCTGGTAGCTTTAGTCGAAGCTCGCAAGCATCTTTCTTCGCTACGCAATTCTAACTCGTTAACTCCAAACTTCACGCTCGTCGCTACGCTCGTCACAGCTGCACCAAAAACTACTGCGACACCTACTCCTCCGCCACCAAAACCGCCGACTCAGTAATGTCAATCCCCTACTTCATCTCCGCCGGCATGTCCCCCCTCCTCGGATTCCTTGTCGACAGAATAGGCTACCGCGCAATCGTAGCGTCTCTCGCACCCTGCATGCTCGTCTGGGTACACTTGACCCTCGGTTTTAGCGATGGTAGCCCGATTTTACCGTTGGTGGGACAGGTAAGGCGCAGCGAGGAGCGAAGCGACGAGCTGGGAATACGACAATTTACGGCCGTACTTCACTGCACTAGTAGATTCAGTGTAAACACCGACGCTCCTATCGTCACTATGCAATTCTAACTCGTTAACACCAATCTTCATGCGACTCGCTACGCTCGTCGCAGGGGATTGCTTATAGTTTGTTTGCGGCGGTTTTGTGGCCGAGTGTGCCGTTTTCGGTTGAAGCGAAGAGCGTGGGGACGGCGTATGGTTTGATTACGGCTATCCAGGTGAGGAAATTACGAGGGGGGTGGAAGGAGATGGGTTAATGAAAGCACTCTAACGTAAACGCTAACGCGTAATTGCAGAACTTCGGACTAGCTGTCTTCCCGATAATAGTCTCCCAACTAAAAATCTCCAACGACGGCCTCTACCTCCCTTCCGCCGAAGTCTTCTTCACAATGTGCGCCGCCGCCGGCGTAATCGTAGGCATCTTCTTGAACGTTTTTGACGCGAAGAGAGGAGGGAAATTAAACTCGATTGATGGAAAGGGAAGGAGGGAGAAGGAGGAGAGGATGCCGCCTACACCTATTATGAGTACGTAGATGTTAATTTGGGGGTTGGGAGGGGGGGGGTTAGCAGATAAAAGAGTAAATCTAGTTAAAAGATTTCACATAAAAAAGAGGTTAAGGTTTTAATATGTATGTAATTTTAATCTTCTTATCACGACTTGGGAGGGTCCAATTTGCTCAAATCCATTCCTTCTTCGTTCGCCACGATTTCATCGTCTTTAATCCCTCCAATTGGTGTCTTGCCAAAGTCGAAGTCCTTCTTACTAAGCTCCTCGAAGTTGAAAGCTCCTCCAGCTCCGTCTTCTCCAAAGAGCTCCAAAAAATCAGCCTCCAAATCGTCTAAGTTTTTGCCGACTTCTTTTTCACCTTCTTTGATGCTCTCGATGTCTCCCTGGATGTTGTCGACTCTTTGTTTGCTCTCCATCATTCGGAGCTGTTCCATTCGAGGGTCGACGACGTTCGGTATACTTTTTTGGTTTTTGCTGCGGGAGGTCGGGGAGGTGGAGGGGGAGGGGGGTTTTCGTTTGTTTTGTTGGGGGGGTTGTTTAACTTCGAGGCCTGCGACGAGCGAAGAGACGAATTAGTTTAGAATGTCGTTGATCACGGTAATTATCGCATTCCCAGTCTCGTCGCGTTCGCTCCTCGACTGCTTCTCACCGACTTTGCGGGTGTAGGGCGCGCGGGAAGGGTCTATCATCATGGGAGGCGTTTGGGAGGTTTCGGAGTTGATGGGGGCGGGGATGGGAGCTGAGGCGAGCGAAGCGAGTCGAGGAGCGAAGCGACGAGTTAGACGTTAAAATATGAGGATGAAGCCCGTCTCGGAGTCGAAGCTCCTCAATTTCCTCATGTACCCAAACCGTCGGTCGCTTCGCCTCCAAGTCGTCGTTCCGCTCCTCCCCTCGGTCTTCTCTCACCTTTAAGATCCAAAAACTTCATCTCCTGCGCATACATCATATCCGGCATAGCCGTAACCGGCGCGTTCAAGCTCTCCATGAACGAGTTCAAAACTTGAAGGTTTGTGGAGAATTTTTGTTGGTTGGCACCTTCGGAGATGTCGGTGGGGATATGGGAGGAGGAGGGGTGGGAGGGGGTGGAGGGGGGAGAGGCGGAGATGGGGGGTTTATCGGAGTCTTGGCCGGTTACGACGCGGACTGGGGAGGGGGGGGGGCACGGGGAGGGAAATTGTGTTGGTGTTAGGTTGCGATTGTAGTAAAACGAAATGTTTTCCTCAAATAACCCCCCTCGCTCACCTTTCCCCCCCCGCGCTCAAAAACATATCGTACATGAAGTAAACAATCCTCTGAAACTTCTCCTGCAGTACCTCCTGGCTCGTCCTGCTCTCCTGGAGCTTCCTCCAAAGCTCCTCGTTCTGCGAGCTCAGATCAAGCTGCTTCTCCTCCATCTCCTTAACTCTATTAATCAAAGATTGATGCGCCACCCGCAAATCGCACAGAGACGATAAAACACGATCACTCTGCTGCCTCTGCACGAGGGAGGGGGGTTCTGAGGCGGTTTGTATTTCTTGGGTTTCTGGTTTGATTTTTTCCTTCTTGGAGGTTTCCTTGGCGGCGCGTTTTTGGTGGGATTTATTTTGGGTTGGTTTGGCGCCTTTGCGGAAGATTAGGAAGAGGAGGTCTTTGCGACCGCGGCGGAAGTAGGTGTGGAGGAACTCGCCGTTTTGAGGGTCGGCGTGGACTTTGGTGAAGCCGTACATGTTTAGTTGGCGGCAGAAGGAGTGAAAGTTTGACGTTTTGAAGTATTGGGGGAGGACCTGTGGGTGGGGTGGGATGCGAGCGAGCGAGCGAACCGAGCCGTGTTAGTTAGAGTTTGTCGAGAAGTTGGGGGGAGGGTTTGGCGGGGGGAGGGGTCGAACGGAAGAACTCACCTCTGATGCGAACTCCTTCATTTTATGCACAATAATCGAATCTGCGTCGGGTTAGTAGAGTGTTAGCAGTTGTTGCATTTCCTGCAGTAGCGTCCTTCGTCGTCAGACTTCTCCTGCTCACCTCCGCTTTCACTCCACCCGCAATATTTCTCGTTCGCAGGGTCGTTGAATATATCGTAGATTTTGACTAGAAATCCGGCAACGCTACGGCGGCGAGGTGGGCCAGCGGAGATGCTGGGATCAGATGAGACCACGGAGGAGGAGACGACGGTGGAGGTGGTGGAGGTGGTGGAGGTGTGGGAGGGCACTTGGGAGGGTGCTTCTGCGGCGTTTTCGCTGTGTGTTGTTCGCTCGGTTGTTGAACCCTGTACGGGAGGAGGCGGTACTACATTGGAAGGGGGGGACTTTCTAGACATTTTAGCCAGCTGGAAACAGTCAACTCAAGGGATACGAGGTCGTGGGGCTGTTATTTTGACGCGATCGAATGATGCACCTCTCTGAGAAGGTGAAAAAAAGAGCAGGCGAAACAAAGCAGATCGGTACGACCCTCGACCTTCACAAGCAACGCAGAGGTCAATGTGGTTCAGATGTTATGATGACCTCCATTTACTACTACTAGCGCTACGAGAACAAAGTGAATTTGGGATAAACCTCATCATCGAAATCCTCGGAGTCCCACCGTTGTCCTCCCTCCCTCATTTCCTTTCCTCTAATCCCCCCAACCCTCACCTCCCTACAGTCCACCCCCCACCCCCACCCCCCAAATGTCCACCCTCCCCACCCTAATCTCTCAAATCCTCTCCGCCCCCTCCTTCACCCTCTCCCACGCCTCCTCCTCCTCCTTCCTTCTCCTCCCCTCTCACTGCCCCCCCCTCCAATCTCTCCTAAAAGGATTACCTAAAGGAGAGGATGTTACGGGAGGTGGTGGGAGTTTGATTGCTGCTATGGTTAGTTTGGAGGGGAGTGAGGAAGGTGCTCAACATGACGTAATCAAGAAGGTACGATGAGGGGAGCGAAAGCAGTGAAATGAAGACTATGACGGAGTGTAGTGAACAAAACAGTAGCTAGAGTACTCCGGCTGTGCTGGCAGCTTTAGTCTAAATGTACAGTGAGCCTCTTTCTCCGCTACTCATTTCTAACTCATCGTCGCTACGCTCCCCGGCTCGATACCCCAATCCCCAAACCCCAAATCCCCTCCTCACTCTGCTCCTCGACAGCTCCTCCTCTTCTACCCCCTAATCCTCCACCTCCTAACCTCCAACCTCGACCCCTCCCTCCTCTCACCCCTCCTCCTCCAATTCACAAGTATCCTCTCCACCGTCGACCCCAAAGTCAACACCCTTGGTAACGCTCTTATCTCCTCTCCATTGTATGCATTAACGAATAATATGATTTTAAATGGAGTAGAGATTCATGAGAATTTTAAAAATGAACTCGGGAGATATAATAATAATCTATCTGAGATTTTACCGGGAACGTTTTTTCCTTCTTTAAGTATTGAAAGTAATCTTAAAGTTTACGGGAAAGAGGTGAGAAGCTGCTTGGAGCTCAGTCGCCTCGTTACGAACTCAATATTTGCGTTTGTAATTCAGCTGCGCTGATAGCATAAGACTCAACGAATAGGTCGCTTCCATGCGTCGCTACGCAAATAATTGTTCTAACTCATCTTACCGCCAATCGTTCTTGCGACATCGTTGCGTGAGGAGCAGAGTTTTGAGGGGAAGGTTTTTAAAGAGGTTAAACCGAAGTTACATCCTTTTCTTCATAACTTCTCAAGTTCTGAATCCAAGAAATCTAAAAAACAGGAGAATAGTCAGGACGGAGGTGTTCTTGAGGAAATTAGCGAAAGTGGAGGGGATTTTTATTGTGAGAATTTGTATGTACTGAGTTTGAAGATGTATAAATATAATCTCTCGACTTCGCTAATCAATTCAGGGAAATTCGAGGAAGCTTTAAAAGAAATTGATATGTGTTTGAGTTTACCGGGAGGGGAGGAGACGCAGGTGGGGGAGGATGAGGGGAGGGTTTGGGAAATTTTGGGAGCGGGAAAGGGGGAGGAGGTGGAGGAAACGAGGATTGTTGATGGGGCTTTTAAGGTGAGGGAGACGAGAGCGACGAGTTAGAGTTTAGAACGTTCTGAGTGTCTCGTCGCTATCGCTCCACATCATCGTCGCTTCGCTACGCTGGAGGGGAAAACGTTTTATCACTATTCATTTCTAACACGGCTCGCCGCTTGTTCGCTCGCCCCCCCTTCTCCCCCCGCCCACAGCGCTTGATACTCTTGAACATGCTCTGCGTCCCCCACTCAACCCTCAAGACGTCCAACCTCCACAAACGCCGCTACGACCTCGGACAGCACAAACGCCACTTCGACTTTACCCAGAAAGACGCGTCCAACCTCTCGGGCGTCGAATCAGTCGGCTTCGAAATTCCGGATGGGGGAGGAAAGGACATGGACTTGGACAGGAAGAAGAAGAAGACGACGTACAAAACCGTCTGGAAGAATTTCAAGGAGGGGGGAGGTGAGAAGCATTCGAGGAGCGAACGCGACGAGCTGGGAATGCGACAATTACGGTCGTAATGAGTCTCCATGAGGAGTGACGCGACGCTAGTAACTTCAGTCTAAACGCTCAAGTCGCTTTCATCGCTACGTAATTCTAACCCCTTAACCCCAAACCTCACGCGACTCGCTACGCTCGTCGCAGACGTTCGAGTCGTAGAAGAGCTCAAGGACGTCAAGGACGAACACGTCGAACTCCGACAGAAGGTCGTTGAAAGCTACTCCCGCCTAGAACTCGAGAAGCTCAAGGTTATCTACAAGACCATCCCCGTAAAAGAGCTCCCCGACTGCGGGTATGACGGGAAGGTCGTAAACGGCTTTGCCGTTTTCGAGGAGGAAAGGAAGGAAATCGATCTCAAAGAATTGGAGGGGAAGGTCGAAGAATGTAAGAGGGTTATCAGGGAGAGGGAGAAGGGAATTGAGAGTGGTGTTGAGTATCAGAGAAAGGTCACGCAGCAGAAGTGAGGAAAGGGAACCGCGTTTGTATGATTTTGCATTTGAAAAAAATCATGATTTGTTAATTTCAACCGTCCGTAAACAACACCCCCGAATTCTTATTCGGCGATATATTAAAAAAATTAGGGCTAGGTGACCTCGACCCCCCCTTCACACCCCCTTTCTTCCCAACCGTCAAAAGCCCGTGAGTCTGCATTAAAAGCCGATCACCTTGATAATCGTTCTTCTGCTTATCACTTTTACTGTTTTGAGGTAAAATTGTCGCTATAGCGGGACTCAAATTCAAGGCTCGCTTACCGCCGTCGTTGAAGCGACGCGTTGAACGTGGCGATTTAAGTTTTTCGTTTCGGTAGTCTGATTCCATGTAATTTCTGAGGGTTTGGGCGGAGGTTAGATTTTTCTCGCAGTGGGAGAGGACGTGGAGGAGCTTGTCTTCGTGGTCAGAGATCGAGGCGTCTTTTGAGAGGGTTGTGGCGCCGTAGGCGGATTTGGGCTTGCCGGAAGGTTTGGGTTTGCGCCAGTTTGCGGCGGAGAACATTGTCATCTGATCGAGGACGGCGGCTTGTTTTTGCTTTGGGCTTTTGAAGCCGGGGACGTTCCTTTTCTTGCTTTTGGGCTTGGGCTTGGGGACGAAGGGGGAGGGGTGGTGGAATTTCACCTCCTTCATTGGACTCCACTTGTCGGGGTTGGGAGAGGGGCTGCCCCGTCCGTCCCTGTCTTTCTTCTCGGGGGAAGGGGTCAGCGGCATGAAATCGGCGCCTCTGAACAGCCGGCACAGTTCCTGTGTGAACAGTGCGAAGTTGTTATTAAGATGTTAGAGTTGTGGTGAAAACGAGGTGTAACAATAATGTAGGGTTACGCACCTTGTTAACCTCCGCGGTCCCTCCCTCCTTTGGCAGCGCTATCTTGACGCACAAGGTGATGAACTCGTAAAAGCACTCGAAGAAGCTTCTGTCGGAGATACTGCGACGAGCGTAGCGAGTCGCACGAAGATTGGTGTTGCGTAATTAGCCAGTTAGAATTGCGTAGCGAAGAAAGAGGCTTGCAAGTTTTCGTATTCCCAGCGAGGAGCGAAGCAACGAGTTCAAGACAACCGTTGTCTTGAACTCGTTGCTTCGCTCCTCGCAGTAACTCGTCAGAATTGCGTAGCATAGTAAGAAGCTTGCGAGTTTAGACTAAAGCTACGAGCGCAGCCGAAGTACGAGCGCTAGTATCGTATTCGTAGAGAGGAGATGAGCGACCGAGACGACTTCGTACCTGCTCTCAAAATTTGAGCAGAGCAGCAGTATTCTGCTGTAGCCTTCCGACAGCTGAAGGGGGCGACGAGGAGCGAAGCGACGACGTTAGAATTGTGGTGGAGCATCATCATCATCACCAGCTCGTCGTACTAGCATCATCAGCTCATCGCTTCGCTCCTCGTTTTTGTCGTACCTTCTTGAGCGCGCCCAGACACTCCTCACCCCGCTCCATAGCGGCCGAGAAGTCGAAGCCCGGAGAGGTTCTCCCCC
>BLQM01000089.1:27333-43947 GCA_012489335.1 Triparma laevis f. inornata
TCGAAAAACAATATTGATATGTTTTCTCGTCCACTATCTCCTCTTTCTTCGTGTCGGAATGCATTTGATCAGATTGAAGCAGATTTGAAAGGACCAACAGGAAGGGCGACCGTTCACCTAAATCCTCCGACGGATTAAACATCTTATTCAATAGCAACCATCGTTGAAAATGTTGGTCTGGGTCTTGTCCTAGTACTTCCTTGGGCTCGTATACATCTTTCTTGCACGTCTCTTCATCAACAGTTTTTTTCAGCACCTTCTCGCCCTTGAAGAGCCTACCGCACCTATCCGGATTTAATTCTTTTAGCCGTTGCAACATCGCCGTTTGGTTTGGATTTTGGCCAGTGCCGATTAAGACCTTCTTGTGAACGTAAAACTGTTTGTCCATCGTTTTTATAAACTTGACAGGGGGGTCCAGGACCATTTTTGAAACTGGAGTCATATCTCCGTTGCTATTTGGCAAGAACAGTTTCTCTAGAGGCAGCTCGATGTCCTCTCCATCTTCAGTGCGAGAATGGCCGTCGATTAAAAACAAAAGCTCGTTGATATTCTCCCAGAACTTATCAACCTTGGAAAACATTGATACCTGAGTCTTGACGCCTGGGTCTAAAATGAAGCGCGTAGTAGCGTGTTAGTAAACAAAATACGATTATTGACTCAAAATTCACTCACTTTCGTAGCAATATTCGGTGTAGCGGAAGAGGTCGTTTACAACGTCAGGTTTCTCGCGAACTCCAAGAAGTTTGTAGAAGCTTCTCAAATAATCGGTCTCAGCTTTAGTCAGGGGGTTCTTTGCATTCACTTTATCGTGAACGTAGTCAAACAATTGTGGAATGTCGTATACGATTGGGTGCAAATTTATGTAAGACGGATCATGATATGAAAATCCTTACTGTGTTTTCTTTTGTCCGCTTTGAAAAAGCTTCTCGACCGCCTGTTCAGGCCGGATACACAAATTCCGGTGACCGCAGACTCGCTGATAGGGTTGGAAATATATCCAGAGGAAGTTTTTTTTCGATAATGATGCATACAATCGCTTAGCCGCTTCACTACGACTGGAGAGATCCTTAGTTATGTTGCAGTAAGTTTTCATGATAAGTTGTCTTACGTAGAGCATTTCTAGATGAGCTCCTTCTGCTTGAGACGATGGTGGTGGACGCAAGGTTGCACTTAAATCCTGTGGAAGTAGAATAGCTTTGTGTCAGTACGGCATTGATAATCACGAAGGCAGTCGTGGTGGAGGCAGTGATCGCCGTGGTTGTCGATTTAGCTACCACGGACGCGGTGGCAGAGACGTTGACGGCGGCTGCGACCAAACAGCTAGCTCTTACCTTTTTGGAAGTTGATACATAGTCTCTGTATATTTCTTGTTGGTGACTTTCGTCCTTTTTCTCGCACTGCTTTTCTACCGTGTTGGCAAATTCAAACCACTTCTCTATAAACTCAGCTGTACAAATAATGTGGTCGAGATAAAGATCTTGTGCGGGACCTGGACCCATGTTGAAACATGTGCCAAGCTTTTTGTAAAGTTGGTTTAAGCCATCGACATTACTATCCAGTCCGGACTTCACTACCACTTTAAAGTAGTGCATGAGGCCTTTGGGTAAAGTCGAACACTGCGTAAAGCTATAATCATAGTTTATTCCTGGCGCAATTTTCGCCGGATGTTCAAACGCGATTGTGTCGGCCCTGCCGGCCACGGGAACGAATGCCTTCAAGCGAATGTGTTTCCATATATCTTGCATGCCCTGCATGTCTTGAAACTCTATGAAGGTTCGTAGTAATGTTATCGACGCGGGTAAGATGAATGCTGCTGGCTGCGCGAAGACTTTTGGGGACCTTTCCTCGTCCAAAGAAACGTTGTCAGGATCAAAATCTTCAGTCAATGTCTTGCCGTCGGAAAGATACTCAATTTTAAGTTTGCCGTCAGTTTCAGCCACTACTATTCCTTTTGCGCAAAAGACCAGCAGCTTGCTCTGGTTCAGAACCGGAACAAGACGAGCCGCCACTTTGATCTTGTTCCATCTTTTTTTGGCAGCCTCCTTGGCTCTAATTACTTGGCTCGGTCTCTTCTCTGGCGATCCAGTGATCACAGTGTGCGCGTGCTCATCGGGGAGGGTGCCTTTGTTTCCGTCTTTCAGCATGACAGCCTCAGGGCTGGTAAATTCATACTTTTTTGAGTGAGAGTGCACCGGGGGGTTGTCGTCGCCCCCGGAGTTTCCATCTTGGGGGAGCCATTTTCTACCAGGCCAGTTGACCCTTTTGAAAACGCGAACCAAGGCTCCGAGTTTAAATGATTGTGGAGGATCAAAATGCTTCGTCGAAATTGGCTTCTTTCTGAAACTAAAGAGCAACTTATCGAGACCTGTCTCCTCATAAAGACTGTCTTTTTCTGTCGTTGACGGAGGTATGTTGGAGTGGGAAGTTTTTTGATTCGCGGAGATATCAACAATATCAGCGCACTCGCGAACGTAGTTAATTACGTGATGTGATGATTTCAGGCCCAGCGCTATCAAAAGATCTCTATTTACCCATTGTGATTCGTCGGGCAGTTTTCCGGCGTAAAAGGTTGCGAAGAGAGGAATGGAAGGATCGAACAATTCTTTCGCCATGAACAGGCTTTTGGGATCTTTTGATCTCATGTCACGGAAAAGCTTCTTATTCTTCAGCATTTCTATGAACTCTTCGACCTCTGCCCCCCTTTCTAGGACGTTAAGCTTCGCTGCAGCGCTTATCATCTTTAAAACCTGCAAAGAATCGTGGTTAGTAAAAGGGGTCAGCAAGTCGCCGATTTCCTCCTCCTAGTTCCTCACCTTATCTTGCTGATCGGCTGTGAAGCCGGGGAACTCCTTTATGACGTACTTAAGCAGGTACTGCGATGAGCATAGCGAGTCGCATTAATAATGTCGTCGACGAGTTAGATTGAGTAGCGACGAAAGCAGTGTAAACATCTAGACTGATTCAAAAAGTAATTGCTTAGCTCCTTGCGGTGCCTCACCTCGTGTTTTCCAAATTCTTTCAGGTCAAGACTCGCGTAGAACCGCTTTTGGAAATCATCCTTGTCTGGGGGAGACTTCAAGAAGATCTTGTCGAGCTTAATGCCGGAGACTTGGTCTTCCTCTTTGAAATTAGGTTCCAGATACCACTCCTTGTCTTCTTTGTGCTCAAGAGCTATGAAGGTTGTCGTCTTCTGTCCAGCAACCTGAAACAAGGGCAAGCCTCTCGCGAATCTCAATTCGTCGCCGTCAAATCTGTCTGCGGCATGGCAATAATATTTAAAACAGAGGCGTGCAAAGCGTGTATCAAGGAGACGTACAGGACACTGACCGGGCAATGCGCAGTCAGAATATACGCGTTCTCCTCCCTCTAATCTCTTCGGACCTTCAAAGCTTCCTCCTCCCTCATAGCTGCAGAAGGTTGACATCAAACAACGAGAAAATGAGATGGCGTTATCTGCGAGAGCAAGAACGAGTCACATGTAGGTAGAAGTGGACGGGTTAGGATGAGGGTAAATAACTCGTCTTAGCTCGTCGTTTTACTCCTCGCCGCGTCTCTCACCTTGACTATTACTATTATTCGAAATAACTCCAAGCCTCCTCTTCAAGTTAGAAAGAAAGTTTGAAGGGAAGGACTCGAGAGTTAGCTCGACGGAGATCTTAGCAGATCCCGTCGTCCATTCCGACTGACCAAGGGGGGGCATCAGACCTTCGCTCAAGGACCTCTGAGCAGTCTCAGATCTTAGCTCCTCTGGTAAGAGTTTGAGGTAGGGATTTCCCGTTAAGGTTTCCTCGGACTCAGCATGTTCGTAGTACTCCTGGTTGTCCTGAGTACTAAATCTTCTACTGTAGCTTCTTTCTCTTATCTCGGGCTTTTCCTTCAACAATCCAAGAAGCCAGACCTTCTTCTTTTCTGTGATGATCAAAGAGATGCAGTTAAGTTAGAATTAATTGACTTACTTAACTTAGGCCCCTCACTTCAATATCTCACCTGACCATCGCAAGCAAATGCCATCGGAAGTCAACGTTGTTTTGTGAATGTACCAAGGCCGGCCTTGAAACAGACCTGGGCAGGGCACGAGGGTGAAAGGCTCTGAGATACCGTCGATGATGAGTTTGATGGTTGCAGGCAAAACGCCGAGTTCCAAAAAAGGCAGGTCCAACTTCTTCCCCAGCTCAAGAAGTTCATGTTGATCTTCGCCTGCGCCCTCGTTGCTCAGAATTGGCGTGTAGTTGTTTCCTGATGGAGGTCCTTTTCTATTAAAACCAGGGGAGATGAGGCGCTTGTCGGACGTGAGGAGCAAGGGCCACGGGGAAGTGATGATTTTGTCGGTTTCTTCGTCGTGATGCTTGTCCTTGCACCTTTCGAGATAAAAGTGCCAAAAGGCCTTCAACCAAGCGCTCGACACCTGTTGGTCGTTAAAAACCTCTGCCTTTCCTTTCCAGTCCGTTCCGTCCTTTCCTGGGTAGATTAAGGGGAGCATGTCTGTGGTAAATTAGCGGGTCAGAAGCGGCTCCCGCGAAAATCTTCTACTCAACTCTCACCTAGGCAGTGCCTTAAACCAAAATCGAAAAAACATATCCTTGAGCTGCTATGGTTATCTTTGAAAGTTTTCGAGTGCTTAACAAGAAGCGCCGCGCGTCGCTCAAGGAAGTCTGCCCTGGGACCGAACAAAAAGTGACCCCAGCCATGTTTGTCGATGTTTAACTTCAAGTTGGTGAAGTTGGAGAATTCCCCGTTTGACAGGGGGAGAAGAGGGAGTCCGCTTAAATCGCTTGGTTCGTCGGCCAAGCAGTATGCTAGAAGGATAAGGCTGTTGAAGTCGGACTTGTTTTCTGGATCTTGCCTTGAAGTCTTGATGATTTCCCGCAGGCTCTTGGGGGTGAAACTCTCGATTTTAATGGGTTGAAAATCGTCTGATTCATTGTTGGCGTTGATCATAGCGTCTGTAGCCTCTTGGAATAATATGAGCACCTCGTCGGGCACTTTTAGCGCTAGGCCTTCTCTACCAGGTCCGATGAGATTCTCTATGAGAATTATGCGGTCGAGAAGTGATAGTGGTTTCTGGTTGTCTTCGTCATCCTCATTCCCAACCGCTATCTCCAAAATATCCGACCAAAGGGCGATTCTAATCACCATCTCGTCGTGGTGTTTTATATCCTCCTCGCGTTGAACTTGAACGCATCGAGGGAGTGTAGCCGATTTCGAGGCAATTAGCAACTCTTTGAAGATGCGACCTACGTCTTTCCATGCTTCGAAGCCCTCGTCGGTGATTGATTTTTTAACGGACGCACCAATTGCAATCTTCTCCGACGAGATCCATCGCTCTTCAGTTTTCATGTGGCTTGTTACCTCGGCGATTTTAGCTATCTGGATGGTGTTAAATCTGGCTGATTTGACTCTAGCCCCACAAGAATCCTCTTCGTCCTCGTCTACGCTCATCAAAGGTAAGTTAAGCTCCCTATCGCCGGCGATAGTGGAGAATTTATCAGGGTTATTTTTTAGTTCCCTTCCGACGACTTTTTTAATTTTGCCGACTTGATCTTCAGTTAGTGCGGAGCAATTTTCTAAGGATCCGGTTGGACAACGGGCTCTCAACACGGGAGCCTTTTCCCTTACTAATAGCTCGTAAAGAGGCTTCGATAGCAAGTTCCAGAAGTCGATGTTGTCTAATGTCTTCGTTGGGAAAAAGCTGTGACGAGCAAGGAGGGTTTGCGTGAGGTTCATTAATTACGGGTTAGACAAATTAAATCACAGCGGCGTCTTCGTGCCTCTTCACCTGTAGAAGCCCTCCTCGGTTAGCTCTACTTTCCACGTTTTTTGCCACTTATTAACGGATTGGTTGTCGGATTTTCCTCCCGCGATCCCTGAAAGCGCTAGGAGCAACTCCTTGTAGGCTCTCGGAGCAACTTTGGTGATTAATCGCTTGTTCCATTCCGCTCGACACTCAGCATCTCCGCCCAAGTCTCTGCCCCAAATAAGCGAGTTTCGGTCTGTCTTTAGTTCCCAGCGACCGTCGAGGTGCACCGGCATTCCAGTAAGGAAGATGGGCGTTGGTAGTACACAAAAGCATCGGCCTTCAAAGTTATCGACAGGCTTTCCATTGTGAGCAACGTGCGCCGCAGCTGCCACAAAAGGTACGAAACACTGTGAGGATTGTTAGAGATTGAATGGTGTTTATTCGTCACTCTCGCTCCTTGTGCTTCCTCACCTGTTTGAAGTCTCGGACCTTCTGTGTAACCGCCATTTCGCAGTCTTCTTTGTCTCCAAATATCAACGATACGAGGAACTGGTCGATATCTGCGTCGACCTCTTTTTGTCCTTCGCGCCAGGTCCTAAACGTCAAAGGGAAGAGCTTTTGGGGAGCTTTTTCCCAATCCCCTGCTGCGATAAGTCCATCCATCATTTCGTAGTACTCGGGTTCCTCCTTCTGTTCGTTGTCGCTAACATCTTCATCGAACTCGTTGTTGTTAGCGCTGGCCGACGCAATACGATTTTCTTCTTCCTCGCGTAATTTTTGGCGTTTTATCTCTGCGAGGAGCAAGAGGAGGGACGCGACTAGTTAGAGTTTTGCAAGCACAAAATAAGCTCCTCGCCTCACCTATGTTCTTCATCTTCGCCTTTAGGAAAGTCACCAACGAGAGGCGAGCGATCCTAATGGGGCATTTTTCGGGACCTGCCGCTTGCAAAGCCGCCTGACGAGCGTTTCTGATATCTATTGCGAACACCTTCCTTGGGCTTTTGGCCTTCTCGTCCCACACGAAGATCCGGACAGATAAGAGTGAGCGTACGAAAAGCAGGCGATTCAGAGCATTATAGCCTTGCATGAATTTTTCAAATAGATCTTCTTCGATGCTGTCGATCTCCACGTCTCCGGCAGCGGACATCTTACATATGCTAGAGTACTTTTTCATACGTTTGGTGCGCAGGGGAAAGCGAAAAATCGTGGACGGGAATTTTTTGTTGACCGTCTTCTGCCTCCCGATTCCGGAGACTAAAGGCTTGTACCCATCTTCCATGTCTTTTTTGTCAACACCAAGGTCGAACAGGTCCAAGATTCCTCCGATCTTGGCCTTTTCCTTCTCAATTTCGTCGCTTGAAAACTGAATACCGGGCATCGGCATTTCTTTCTTTTCGTTCATAAACAGGCGTTTGTGGGAATCCATGATGCACGCTTTTGGTGGGTCGTTGCCTGGCTGACCAGACAAAAGGCAGGGAAGGTCTGTGATGTGATAGACGGAGTTGAAACCCAGGCCGAACTTACCCGTACTAGTGGGGTCCATTTTCTTGCAGCTGTTGCCTGGCTCGGAGAGAGAGGTAAAATCTTTGGCCTTGAACATGGCGTCGTCGTACTGAAGAAGAGCCGGGCCCATGAAGGGTTTGAGCGAGTCGGGGACGGCCGCGCCGGACATGCAGCTCTCGCGCTTGTCCAACATGAAGGAAACGTGGCGGGCGCCAGCGTCGTCGCAGTTCTGGAGTAGCTCCTGCATTACTTGCCCGCTATTGTAGTCCTTGATGATACTGCCTATGAAAGTTGAAACAGGCGCTACTTGGCCGAATTCGTTGTCGCTCTTCTTTTCGGGCTTATCTTTTCGAAACCACTTGTCTTCTTCGGTAGATATTCCATGGCAGTAAACGGGCTTTTGGGGTTGGGGTGGGGGAGGGGGGGGCTGGTCAGGCGAAGACATAGCGAAGGCAGGTAGGGGAGGGTTGGTTAAGTAATAAGATTACGGGGATGCCGTTACGCGTGAAGTAACACTTCGAAGCAGATACGAGTATGTGGAAGGGCGGGGATCAAAACGATCGCTCTCAAAGGCAGGTAGGGTCGGCACAGATCACGGAAGCTCAGGATATAGGATGTGGTGTGGTGGATCTACGCCGATTATAACGTCTCAGAGGAGAACTTGAGGGACTTTTGTGTCGGAGCGTGTGTTGATCCAAGTAAGGTGCGTATTCCGATCGTAATTGAGGAGTAGATGATTGGTAAACGCTATATGAAATATCTCCTGATCCTAGTCTCACTGGGAAACGTTCGCCCTCTCCGTCGAGTTTCGGGAACCCTTCCTAATAACCGCCCTCAGAATTCCTTGTCAGTCACCCAAGCAGCAGCCCGATCCCTCCCAACCCCCACCCACTTATAGAATAAAAACAAAAGCACCCACCAACACCCCGCCCATGTTTCGCCACCGTGCTCGTCCTGCGATATACCATGGCCAGGCGAAATCCTCGAACATCCAATACATGAGGCCGAGGCTGAACGGGTACGACGAGAAATTGACCTGCTCAGGTCGCCGCCAGAGAGAAAGACCGGCCTTGGGAGCCCCGCAATGAGGAGCACGCAGACTGTGCCTGCGGAGGATGTGTACGATCGCGTGTTTCAACTAGCCACTGTGTACCAGCTGCCTCAGGCTCTGATTCTGTCCGGCTGTTTAGAATAAGCTTTGCACCCACTGCAAGAGGCGGACTACGAGGGCAAAGAAAATCTCGTGCAAGCGTTCAACTGCTTGGTAATTGCGATGGTGACCACATCTCTCGCCAATACGTGCACCTTAACGTGGGGTATTTCCAACATCACAGGTCGGTATCGTTTTCGTTGGTATCGTTTTCTTCGCTCCTTATTTCTAACACGCGTTTCGCCGCAGGCATGCCTCGAGAGACTGCGCACCTCAGTGCGGCAATGTCCGGAAAGTTCGTCTACATGGAGTATCTTTCTGCTCTCCTGGCTTTCCTCGTCATGGCAACTGTATCGGTCGGATCGCACCTCCATCAGCCTCCCATGATCGCCTGGGCGGTGACGATAGGCATGCAAGTTGTCTTTGGCGGGCTTGGCACCGTTTTCATGACATGGGTGATGAGCGCTCACCCTAACTCCCAGATCCCCTGGTCCATGGGCTTCTTCTGGGTAGTGACGGGCAAGCAGCGCGAGCGTTCTACGCGGTTGGGGGAGATTTGAGCGGGCTTAGCAGAGCGGAACACTGGTGTCATTGGCACGGTCGATGTCTCTTCTGTGCCTGGGTCGCCCAGTGCAGCCGCGATTGACAAGCTCGACGAGAGAGAGAAGACAAGGCAGTTTTTGGAGGCGGCGTTGCCTGACGCGAGCGAGGGTCGAATAGAAGATAAATGAGATGCTGCTGGGTGAAGCAATGGGCGTCAGCGTGCTAAAAGCCTGCGTTCTTCATGGTGAAGGGCTCGCTGACCGATTGGCAGTTTTTGGTTCTGGCTTGGCTATTAAAGCGGGCGAGAAATCGGCGCTGGCTATTGCCCTATAAATTGTGTACTTGAAAATCCTACTTTTCACTCTATCTTTATCTTTCTCTTCCAAACCACACACAAACAAATCCCCCCCCCCGACCATCCCCACCCCTCCCACCCCCCCACCCCCCTAACTCTCTTCTTCTTAATCATCGTCTTCTATTGTTTTCTGGAACTTTTCTTCCCTTCCATCGAGACCCTGGATCCTGGCGAAATCGTACGTCTTTTGCTTTTCCCCCCAACCATACATATTCCAACAAGTAGTGACACGCGAAGGCCACCACGACTTGAAGAGACTTTTGTAGACCCAGTGCCGGAAGGAGCCGTGGTATAAGCCAGCGTACTTGAGAAGGAGGAGGTTTGTCCTTTTTCTAGAAAAGACAGAGTCACTGTCGAACTGCGCGTCCAGGACCATGTTACGCACTTTGTGAGGCGCTCCTTTGGTGAATGGATAAAAATCGCGGAATTGGCACAGAAGGGCGAGCTTGCCGGATTTGAAGGTAAGCCAAAACTTGGTCACGTACATTAGGAGGAAGACAACTATTGGGGGTGAGAGAAGGGGGTTAGTAAACAGTGATGACGACGTCGAATAGTAGAAGCACTAACCTCCGATATATTTATCGTTGTTCACCCAGTCGATGAAAACGAGTTGTTTCTTGACACTATCGAATTGCGAAGTTTCTGATACGGTGGCGTTTAGGAGCATGAAGTACACGCCTTGGAGGAGCATCATGAGGAAGCCCCCAATGATGAACTTGTCGAGAAGGGTCAAGTACGGAAGGGCGGGGATCTTCTCTGAGATGATGTTTTTGAACGCGACCATGGTAAGTAACAAGGTCAAGAGGATGCTTATACGGTTGTCGAACGCCCCTTCTGCATCCGGCTTGGCTCCCCACGACAAGAGCGAGAGAACCTCCAGGATAAAATACGGATACGTTACGTTCCAGTGGAGGTTACCGGGGTCTTGGTAAGTTAGGACCTTGACGGTGTACTGTGTTTTCTCTTCGTTCACTTTCTTTAAGTCCATGCACCATTTTCTGAAACATTTCTCGACCTTTTCTTGGTACACTAGAGAATCGAGCCACCCTTCTTCCAACTCTTCTTGCATTTCGATTTTGGTTTTCTTATCTTTTTTGCCCGTGTTTTGAATTTTCTTCAATTTTTGGTCAGCGTTAAGCTCCCCGTCTTTAGTCATGAAGAACTCTTCGATGGTCATCGGGCCTCCGCCCTTCGCTTTCAGTTTCTTCAATTGATCTTTCACTACTTCCTCGTTTTCGTGGTTGTGTAAGACGTGCTTCGCCCACATCCACAATTTTAGTTCTTTCATCCAGCTATTTACGTCCTTATCGTGGTCATTGCAGAGGACCTCTCTGAAAAAGTCGTACTCGACGAGTTTATCGTAGTCGGCAGCGTAGCGATGGAAGTTCGCGTGCGCGTTTTCGCCCAACAGTTTCTCGTTGCCGATCCTGTGTGAAAGTTGGCGTTAATGTTAGAAATGCGTGGCGACCAAATTGTCGTATTCCCAACTCCTCCCCCCCACTCCTCCCCTAACCCTTACCTCATATTTGGGTGCTTGAGGGAAATCTTTTTGCCGCCCGGAAAGCGGCACGAGATGGTTATCGGAAGCACCGTGACGGAGTAGGGCCACGTTCCCATGTCAGAGTCCTCGATGGTTAACTCCTTGGAGATGTACCTGGCGGTCATCTTTGCAGTCCCGTTCTCGTACGAATTGATCCTGTGCACGGACTCATCCGTCGGCTTGCCTGCGTCTGCCGCGTCACTGACAGTGTTCAGGATTAGGAATTCTGGTTTGAAGAGCTTAGAATTTTCTTTTACAGCAGCGTCGTTGTATGTACCACCCACTTGGCGGATTTTCATGACTTCGGGGTCAAACCAATCGTACATGACGATTATATCGGCTTTGAAATTGTGGTCTTTTAGGCTAAGACTGTTGCGTTGTTGTTTTGGGGGTGTTGGCTGGTGTTAGCTGCTATCTTGTCGTTTTTACAGGTCCCTCTTATCTTACCTACTGATCCCCATAATCTTAACGTGGACCTCAACTTCGTCCGGTCTGACCTTCTTCTGTTCGTAAATCTGCATATTATGCTTCATTGATCCTTGGGGAACGTCGATGATGTACGATTTCTTTTTAGGGGCTTTAGCTTCCCAGTCCTTGAACTCCCTCGTCGCCTCCACTTCGTCAGTGGCTTGTGAGCCCGCCTTGCGGTGTAGCTTTGTCCACATGCTCTTGTTGCGTTTTTCCGTTTCCTCTATCTCGTGGACTAAATGGGGACACTTGAGCATTTCTTTGTTGGATTTGCAAGTCTTACAAATTTTGCAGGTTGCTTGGAGGCGCAAATTTTTCTGCACTTCGGTTTCGTCCTTGTCGTCAATTTCTGCGGAAGTGTTGAGAAGAGAATGAGTAAGAGGGTGATGTGGTTTCAAATAAGGACTGGTAGCACTCACTATACTTTAATTCGCCCTTCAAATCCTGGAGGTACTTGGCGTGGATGATACCTTCTGGTTTATCTTCGTGTTTGTCATCCACCAGGCCATCAATGTGCTCCTGGTTTTTACATACTCCTGCAGGATTTTTTCCGTGAACCTTGCAATAACAGACCCACTTCTTTACGGAGCCAAGCCGCACGTCGTTAGGGTCGTAGTCGTCACTCGCTCTGTAGCTGAGGGAGGACTGACCACGAGCAAAAGTCATCCTGTTCGACCGTTCGCAGATACAAAGAGTTAGCGTCGTACGATGATTAGGGTGTGTCCAAGTGTACTACCTCTCACCTCTTACTCGCCGTAGTACATTCGGAGCTTCTTCCGCCCTCCTTTAAGTTTTTCTGGTGAAGGGATCCGGTCCTTTCGGTGATTTTGATGTTTATGGGCTCTTCCCCTCCATCGCCAAGTGCGACAGAAGAGGAGACCCCCTTGGCCAGGGGGTTTTTTTGTTTGTGGGTCTGCACTCGTTGCATGTCCATTCCGCTCGAATCTGTATTTCCAGCCAGCCGCACTTTCTGGTCCTGTGTTGGCCTAGATTTCGGCGGCATTGTAGTTCGCCGTTAAACGGGTGAGGAAGAGGGGAGGGGTAAGAGACGCGGGTAGATAAGTGAACAGTTATGGATTTTTTCCAGAGGGTGAGGGAAGATTAGGAGGGATAGAGCGAGAGGGGGAGAGTTAAGTGGTCGTTGATGGGGTTTTCTGGGCGACAAGTGAGGTGTTGGGGGGCAAACGTCGCTTGTGGGCACGACAAAATGAGGATCTTTTCCGAGATGAAATCTCCCAAAAAACCTAGACATGGCAGTTGAAAGTTTGTCCCGCTGCCTCGGAGAAGCTTTCCGAATAATGTGTGGCTCACGATGTAGTTTTCCTTCTTCTGAACCCTTTCCCCGGCTCAACCCCTTCCCAATTCTCCCCAGCAGAACTTGCAGTATCGCATCCCTCTTCCTCTCCCACGGGGTAACCTCCAAAACACTACTATAAACACAAAACAACGGCAAAGAAAAACAAAAATTACGAACGTTCAAGTAAAAAAATGTTCTTCGCAAATTCCTTCAATCATTCTTGTGGAACTTGTGGTACAGCTCCGCCATGTCCTTCCCTATGAAGCCTTCTCTGTCGGCAGCCATTTCTGCAACTCCTTCGTCAAGCAGATACTCCACGATGTCCTCCCTTCCATATTCGAAGGCCCACCAGAGCGGGCCGCGACCGTCGGTGGAGCGAGAGTGGATGGCGTCGGGGTTGTGGGCGGAAAGGAGCTCGAGGTCTTTCACGGAGCCATTTTGGACAATGTTCCAGAGCTCGGTCGTGACGTCGTTGTTCTCCCAGGAAACTCCGCCCTCACCCCTCCTCGTGCCGTTGACGAAGTTGAAGCTGAGGCTGCCCACGGTGTCCAGGCTCTTGCTACTTGTGACAGCTGGGGAGACCAGCACTGGGGCGTCGTTCGGGTTCAGCAGACGAAAGCAGAGGTAGTGAGCCCCGCTGCCGAGGTTTCTGAGAGAGATCCGGGCCATGGGCGACGTCAGGGGCAGGGCGAGCTCGCCGTAGTAGCCCCCGCACGCGTCGATTTTAATGCCGTTGGGGGGACCCTTGGTCTTCTTGCTCTTGCCCTTCTTTCCCACGTTGTCCACCGCATTCGCGGCCTGTCCGTTGGCGGGGCACGTCGAGTTCTCGGGAATGGTCAGGACAAGCTGCACCTTGAAGGGCGGGGTGGAGGCGACGGCGTACGAGGAGTAGTGGTTGAAGTGAAACTGGAAGTTCAGGAAAGGGATGTCGTACAGGACGTGGATGGAGGAGCCGCCCTTGGTGAAGCGCTCCTCCAAGACGCCTCCGCCCTCGGGGCTGAAGATGTGCATTCCTCTCGTTATGAAGCCGTGCCTTGTCTCCCTGCTGAGGCTCCTTTGGATTCCTCTGAGGCTGTCAATGCCTTCTCCGGAGACCTGGGGGGAGGGGGGAGCGAACGAGCCGAGGAGCGAAGCAACGAGTTAGCATAAAATGCTTCTAGTATCGTGACGAGCGGCGAGCCAATTAACGCGTCCCCAGCGAGGAGCTCTCGAAGCGAGGAATTGAACGAAATCAAGTACAACTCCTCGTCGCTTCGCTCCTCGCTAGTATTAAATGCTTCTAGCATCATGATTCGCGTAATCAACGCATTCCCTAAATGTCTCACCTTCGCGCCCAGGTCGCCCAGCCGCAGCGACTGCGTGATGTTAATGTGCTTAACCATGGTACTCTGCGCGGCGATCGGCACGACGCTGCTGTCCTCCTGCTTGTAGCTGACTATGAGCGACACGTCCCAGTCCCCCCCAATCATGTCGAGGTCGACCGAGCCAAAGACGCCCACAGCGGGCTCCGTGGAGCTGAACAGGGTGGAATTCAGGTAAGTGTCGATCCTGCGGTAGTGTTGGTATTGGTGTTGGTGTTAGAGATAAATTCGCTCCTCGTTTTCACACTCGCACGGCTTGCCCTCACCTGAGCCTGTCCTTGACGTCCTTCCACCAGACCCCGCAGTGCACCCCATCGCAAAGAAAGTCGAATAGGTAATTCACCCTGCAGCGGTTGCAAGGGCTGTCTGCGCTCAACAATTTCAGCTCCGGCACAACGGGCGGACTGGCGGAGCTGCGCGAAGGGAGGAGGTCATTGAAGCTGAGGGGCGGAGAGGGAAAGACGTTCTCTTTTGTTGAAGGGTTGTAATGGAATAATATCGGCACAGAGGAGAAGAACGGCTCGGGGCTGTCGCTCCTCAAGAACATTTGGAGCGTGAAGTTGTGAACGCCAGGGCTCAAGTTGGTGAACCTGCGACGAGTGTAGCGAGGAGCGGCGAGCGAAGCGAGCCGAGGAGCGAAGCGACGAGTTAGTTTATAATGTTCTTAATGCTCGTCGTTTCGCTCCTCGCTAGGCGTTCGTCCTCTCAGTGCCTCACCTAACCTCTGCGCTCTGAGTGAGAATCGGCACGTACTGGCTGTCGTCCAAAATGAGATGCATCCTCCCAGTCGTCGTTGAGGGGTAAAAGTTGTCGCTCCCGATTCTCACAGTGGCGTCGCCGACTCGACCTGCCTGCGTCGGGGAAGTGAAATAGGCGTACGGGAGGGAGGATGGGTCCAACGAGCTGGATACCTCGCTATCGAATTGAGCTATACCTGAGAATTTTACGTCGCCGTCTGTAGTACCGTCAATCTTTCTCTGATAAACTCCACGCCAGTCCTCGGGGTTTGGATTGGTTGGAGCCTCGTCCGAGTTAACGTGCAGGGATTTGATCGCCATCATATTGATGGGTTTGACGACGGGAATGAAGTGAAGAGCGTTGGCGAACTCTTCTATGGGGATGTTCGAGACGGAGGTCACCGATTCGGGGATAGTGGGAATGGTGGCAGTAGTTGGGAGGGAGTGTGGGGTTTCCTGTGAGGGGGTAAGGTGTTAGCGCAAATAAATAGAATCGAGTCAGCTTTTCGCTTCACCCCTCACCTCTCCGTTCCACCAAAGCCTCTCCCTCGACTCCGCCGCCCCCTTCTTATTCTTCTTCCCCGGTTTACAAATCCCCGTAAACCTTTTATCCACATTCGTATCAAACATGCTCTCACTATCCGTCCTCTTACAAGTCACGCAAACACTAACATAACTCAAAAGTCCTCCCATTTCCTGGTCGTACGATTCCCTCTCGGAGTCGGAGTTCAAGTTGTTGAACTGATGGTAATGATGTTCAGGAGGTAGAACACCACGATTGGTAGCTGTGGTAATAGGTCGAGTCCCTTCCATCGTAGACAGAGAAGGTAGTTTATGATCTCCCTTCACAGGTGGTATACTCGGTAGAATGTAGTCTTCGAGTGTTGCATCTCTCCCCCACGCGTTCCAGTTGTACAGCTGTTCTGCGGAGTGCTGTACATTGAACTCGTACTGGTTTCCGAGGAAGTATTTTCCGAGGTCTTCGACGGATTTTACGGAGGCGAGGCGCATGGAGAGCTCGAGGGAGGGGTCGGAAACGACGGAGGAAGAGACATGGGGATTGGGGTGGGGGGGGGGGATGGGGAAGAGATTGGGGAGGCGGGAAGGGGAGAACTCAACGCGGTTGGAGTGAAGGCTGGTTTCCATTTCCGAGGACATGTGCTGTATTTCCTACAAAGAGCGATGAGTGAGCGTAGTGAGCGTAGGTGAGGTGTTAGAATCGTTGACTGACACTACTTGCACGGCTCACGACTATAACGTCTCACCTCCTCCTTGCTCTTCTTCCTCTTAACTCCCTCCTCCTTCTTTTCCTTCTCCCTCTCCCTCTTCTTCTCCTTCACACTAATCTCCTCCCCATTCCCATCCTTGTCTCTAAAAATTGGTCCCCCAAGAATCGGCTCCAATATTGTGGAAAAACACCCCCCACAAAATTTATCAACCATCGAGAGACTATTCGAAGCCGCTGAATAAACTGGATAATCGGTTAAACTATTAGTTAAACTATTATTTTCCCTCCCGCTTGGATTTATCATAACCGTGAAAATAGTTGAACTGAACAAACTCATTATTATGCAGAGAATGCAGAATTCGAGGAGGGAGAGGGTTTCGAGCCAGTGGATGAAGGACATGAAACGGGAGGAGAGGGAGGGGGGGAGGGAGGAGGTGGAGAAGGCATTGTTTGGGGCATTCTTTGAGGTTTTGCTGTTCTTTTGGGCGAGGAGGCTGGAGCGGGAGAGGCGTTTGGGGACGGCGGGCATGATGATTGTTGTGTGGGTTTGGTTGTGAGGGGTGTTGAGTAGGATGTGTTTTGGGTCTGTGTAAAAAGACGGAGTAGCGCAGACGGGTATGTGTGTGTCAAAGGGAGCTGAAGTATCGGTATCGGTATTCTTTAAGGTTTGCGGGCCTTTAAATTGGAGAGGGGGG
>BLQM01000089.1:44000-67137 GCA_012489335.1 Triparma laevis f. inornata
GGGGGGGTGGCGTTGGGTGGTGTGTGGGACGCCGGTTTGAGAAGGAAAAGTGGCAGGTAGAGGGCTGGTAAAAGAGAAGGGGGACCTAATTTGGGTTTGGCTGTCCCCTAGTTCAACCGTACGTACGATCAAACCTCTTCCTACCTCGCTTTTACATATCGATGCGTTCCGCCTTCTTCGCCATGTTCCCCCTGCTTTTCCTGGCCATAATTTTAACTGCGCTAGGTTCGGTGGGAGCAGCCAAACCTTCCTCCAACATCCGCAGAGACTACAAAACACTTGGCATATCTCAATCGAGCGATATGGGTGAGATCAAGCAGGTGTATAGGAAGCTGTCGTTGGAATATCACCCTGATCGTAATCCCGGGTGCTCAGACTGTACTATTAAGCAGGCAGAGCTTAACTCTGCATATGAAAGGTGAGAAGCGAAGAGGATCGCGAGGAGCGGAGCGACGAGCTGGAAATGCGTTAATTCCTCGAGATATGAGGTGGAGCGATGTAGCGACGTAGCGACAGTCTCAACGCCGATGTCACTTTCTGAGCGAAGCGCCGTTGGTTATTCAGCTCCGCTAGTAGCTCCAGTCTCAACGTCGATGTCGCTTTCTTCGCTACTCGATTCTAACACGACTCGCTTCGCTCGCCGCAGAATACTTTACGCGCGCAGAGAGCACGATCATCCTGAGCTCCGTGATTTCTTTGGATTCTCGGAGAAGGTGTATAACCTGGTACACGATATTACAGATCTGTGGGAGAATATACCGACAGAGACGAAGGAGAGATTCTTCCATCTGTTGAAGGAGTACGGGGAAAGCCCGGCTGTCGGACAAGACATTGAGCATTTAATGGGGTTGCTGTTTAAATTCGTGGGGAACTTCTTCACTGGGCCGGTCGCAACTGTTATCTTTTATGTGATTGTTTTCATGTGGTTGTGCTTCTTTATAGGTTACTGTTGGGTTTTAGTTAGAATCTATCGTATCGTCAAGAAAGTGTTGGGGTTTGTATTCAGTGGGTTGAGTTCTCCGTTTCGGTTGCTTTTTGGCAGTAGTAGTAAAGATAAAGATAACTGTAAAGAGAAAAAGGCATGAAGTAAAGGAAAGTAGAGACACCATTCAATTCTTTCAACGTCAAAACTATTATTCCATCTATTATTTATCATGAATGCCCGAAAAACTTCAAGACTGCCTTCTCGATGATCAAGAAAGTCGTCAGTTGCGGGGCGTTGTAGGCGATTCGCATCCCCAGGTCTCTCAGCATTCGAGGGCTAATGGCTCCATCCTGCACGTACTGCGACTTCAAAAATTGGCCAACGTCCCGGAGACCGGCTTCAGGCGTCACGGCTAGGTAATTGAAGATCTGGTTGAAGGGCTGTGACGACGAGCGTAGCGAGGAGCGGCGAGCGAAGCGGGCCGAGGACGAAGCCAGAGCGAGGAGCGAAGAGAGAATTAGTATAGAATGTTCATTCGTTAATACTCAGCGACGAAATAAACGTCGCTTCGCTCCTCGCAATCGCACGAACTTCGTACCATGGAAATTCCGGCGGAGAGGCAAGAAGCCATGAACGCACCGAAGTTTGCCGTCGTGGTTGACTTCTTGTCGGTTCGAGTCACGCTTGCTATTATCGATGAGCAAGGTTCGTTCAGTATTCGTATCCCGCTCATTGCGCACACGTTCCTCATTATGTGAGGGATCACGCCGATGTGAATGGGGTTAGCAGGATTCTGCAGCGCGATTTTTGCGCCTTTTTCTACTGTTGCGTTAAAAGCCAACTGGGCATTTCGGGCTTGACTCCCGAAAGAGATTGTGCTCTCCGTCACCGCGGTGGGAAGGACGGCGAGCGTCAGGCCCACGTAGCCCGAGTACACGTGGTAAAGAGGCCCCATTGCGAGGAACTGCGGGCAGCTGAAAATGGTCGGGGAGAGGCCCCCCGTCCATCCCCCAGCAAACCCTCGTGCGAACGTCATGCGATACAAACCAGATGCCGATACATGATACTTACTACCTAAAGCGATTGCGTTTCTTAGGGGGCAGTAGATAGCGATAGTGAAGGGTCCTCCGACGCCGCCCGTCAGGAGGAGGACTTTGTCGCGATCCATGGTGCCGATTTATGGGCGTGGGAAGTTGGAGGGTGAAAAGCTGAAAAGAGCATGACAGTTGTTGCTCTCCAAGAAAACTTATTCCTAGTTTAGTTATCGTATTCAAACCCACCTGCGCCTGCCTGTGATCTTTAACTCCTCCGCTCAATAACCCGAATTCCAGCATGTCGGCCGCGGCAGCCTCTCTCCTGACCAACGCTGACTCTCCAACTACTTCGAGCTCCAGCTCCCCCGACCCCTCCTCAAACTCCAATAACCCGTGCACGCTCAAACGGGTCGTCCTGCTCTGCCTCTTCGTCCTAATAATCCTCATCGTCGCCGATGGCATCACCGGGGGCTCCGACAGCCTGACCTCTCAGACCATCAACTCCATCCTCTCGTGGATCTCGGAGAACCCTGCTGCAGGGATCTTCATTTTCAGCTTAATCTACATCGTGGCCACAATTCTTTTCGTTCCCGGGAGTCTCCTTACGCTGGGCTCCGGATTTTCCTTCGCTCAGGCCTTCGGCTCGCCGCTGCTGGGAACGGTCGCAGGGAGCGCGTCTGTGATCATGGGAGCTAGTGTCGGAGCTACCTTGGCGTTCCTCTTGGGTCGCTACATATTTAGAGACGAGGTGACTGGGTGGTTGGAGAAGGAGAATGGTAAGAGCGGGAGCAGCAATTTCAGGAGGTACTGGAAGAGTATCGACAGGGCGTTGGGGGTGCAAGGGCTGAAGATCATGTTTCTGTTGAGGTTGTCGCCGCTATTCCCCTTCAACCTTTTGAACTACCTAGCAGGCACGACCGCAATAAGCTTGAAGGATTACTGTGTGTCCTTGCTGGGGATCATACCGGGGACCATCCTGTACGTGTATTTGGGCGCCGCCAGCAGCGACTTGGCGAGTGCAGGGAAGGAGGGGGGGGAGACCTTGAGGATGGTGTTTTTGATCGTGGGAGCGATCGCAGGTGAGCGTGAGAGAGGAGTGCGAGGAGTGCGAGGAGTGTGAGGAGCGAAGCGAGGAGCGGAGAGGGATGGGAGGAATGGAATGAAGCGCCACAATTCTTACTCGTTTAATCTCCAGGGTTAGCGGGGGTTGTCTGGGCGAGCAAGGCTGCGAGGAACGAGTTGGACAAGATCAACAGTTCAGAGGAAGGGAATAGTGATGGAAATGGTGATGGAAATGGCGATAAGAATTTAGTATTGCCATAAATATATCATGAGTTTATTGAAAAAAGGTTTGCCGTATTGATTTTTTTTATGAATCCACCTTTTTGCCGCCTCCATCCCCGTCCCCGCCCTCCTCGGCTGCATCAATGCTTCTAGTCCGCATCCGCTTCGTCTCCGGCTTTGAGTCGTCGTTCTCGCTCTCACTGCCGCTCTCGCTATCATCGCTCGAAGACTCCTCCCTCTTTCGCTTCTTTTCCTTCTTGTCCTTTTTACTCTTCTTCTTCTTCTCCTTTTTACTCTTCTTCTTCTTCTTCTTGTTGTCCTTCTTCTTCTTCTTCTTCTTGCTCCGACTGCTGTCGTCGGAGTCACTATCTGAGTACGGGTTCTGCCCCTTCTCCTCCATCATCAACATTATGGTGTGACCGGATAAGCCAGTCTCAGCTGCGAGTTTCATGTGCTCTTTCGACAGCTTCTTGCCGCCGCGCTTTTCGGCCTGCTCGCGTTCGAGCGCTAGTTTTTGCTGTGGTTATCGGTGGGGGTCGGGGGGGGGTGAGCGTTAGCTGTCTGATCGATACTCGATAGTCGTAGGCATGCTATCGCCGATAGTCGTAATCGTAAGCACGCACCTTGAACTCCTCGTCAGTGTCCACCTTCTTCTTGGGAACCGCCGACTTGATCTTCGAGAGCTGGCTGGCAATGACCCGGTCAAACGCCCGGTTCTGCAGAGCCCGGTTCTGCTCCGCCTTGGCCGCGGCCGCCGCGACCTCCGACTTTCGGTACATGTCGGCCGCGCCTACGTTTGCCTCTTTTGGGGTTGATTAACGTTAGTTATGAAGCTTTTGGTGTATGTAGCGTATGGAATTGAGCTATGTGTCTCGCTGTGATAGTCGAGGAAGGTTGGGAGGCCGTAGGAAGGGAGCTGAAAGGTTGGAAACAGAAGATGGAAAATTGCTGGAAACATCACTTTTCTCCCTTCCTACGCCTCCATATCGTCTATCACAATCACAGAGCGAGATATAGCGTTCATTTCACCCCCCACTAAACACTTTCCCCAACTGCGGAAGCTTAAACACTTTTTTAGGCATCTCAAAATATCATGTTCTCACCTGCGGCCTCGATCTCCTACCTCCGCATAGCCCTGCGCGAGTACCGCCATCAGCTAATAGCCAGCATGCCGATCGACGTGGATGTGCTTAGCGCTGCGCTGCTGATCGTTCTCACGCTGATAACGGTCTACAGGAAGGAGTTAAGCACAAACAGGTGAGACATCGGATATCGCAAGGGGCGTCGCTGACAAAACTACTAACCCGCCATTGCAGTCGCCACCGGCATCGTCGCGGCGGCCGTGAGCGCTCGCTGAAGTTTAAGTCGGCGCAATCCGTCAACCCATCGTCCTCGTCCTCGGACGATGGGTTGCCTGCTGAAGATGACAACAACGACGACGAGTCTTTGTCGGTGATAACTACGATAATAGCGAGTAAAATCTCTTCGGAAATGAGAGAGTATTATTCCAAGGTGCACACGATGGCTGCGTCGCAGATGTCTCAGTTGCCGCAGCTGCCTCAGACACCACAGACACCACCGCAGACACCGACAGATAATCTATCCACTCCCGACACATCACCATCGCAATCCCAATCACAATCCCAAACCCCCTCCTCCGATCTCCCACACAACTTAACCCTGAACAAGATAAACCGCCTCCGCCTGTACTCCAACTCTGGCGAGCTGCTGGGCCCTCTGTTCCCCGACACTCTGATCCTCATCTTCACATACTTGTCGGCGAAGGATATCTTGACAGTCATGTCCGGCATCAGCAAGGGGATCGAGACCGTGGTGCGCAGCAACGAAATGTGGCTCTCCCTCTTCAGGGAGCACTACGCCCACATCGGCCCGTGGAAGGTCGCCAAGGTGAGAAATGAAGCCCAGCGGGGAGCGGACGACGACAGCGAGGCCTCGCTGCTTGAGGAGTTTTGGCCTCCGCCACCACCCCCCCCACCCAATTCTAACTCGCTGCGCTCGTCGCTCGTCGCAGGAGGCGTACATCCGAAGCAGGGGCGTGGGGAGCCTACACACACACAGGGTCAAGGACGGGAGCGACTTCAAGTCGTTCTACCTCGTCTTCACTTGCACGTGGCTGAATTGGAGCATAGCCGGCCACTCTACTGACAACTCCTGCCTCGTCGGCCTCCACGGCTCGGTCTACAACCTGACCAACTTCCTGGACGACCACCCCGGTAGTCCGGAGAGCCTCCTGTTCAGGTCGGGGAAGGACTCCACGCAATTTTTCGAGGATATTGGGCACAGCACCAACGCCAGACAGCTGGCGTCGACGATGCTAGAAATCCCTGCACCTCAAAATTACGGAGAGAACGATCTGAAGCGGAGGAGGAAGCCCTTCAGGGCCAACTACGCTTTCGAGTCGACGACGGAGGACGTGAGCGAGTTTCTAAGGAAGGGCTACGAGAGGAAGTCCAGGGAGGTCGAGAAGTGGAAGTCGCTTCTGGGGAAGGACGACCTGGAGGTCAACATATTTTACGATCCGGTGGTCGAGGCGTGGAGCGTTTGGTATTTAAGTGACCTCGAGCTGCCCACGTTCATCACGGGGAAATTGTGTTCATGATAATGTGGGGGGGTGGAATGGAATGGAATAATGGAACGGGATGCGTCAATAATAATAAATTTTATCGAATCAATTTTATCATACAAAGAGAGCGAAGTCTTTAATTGCGAAGCTCTCCAACACCAGCTTGAAGGTGTTGTCGAACGGCAGTTCGTCCTCACCCTCGCCAATAGCCCCATTCGCCCCATTCGCCCCACTAACCCCACTAACCCCACTAACCCCACTAACCCCATTGTCGACAGAGTAGCTGATGACCAGATCCGTCTGCAACGACTCGAGCCGCACTATAACCATCATCACATCGACCCACTTATTCACCTGCGGCGTGGCCTCGCCCCTCTCGAAGTCCTTGTCCTTGGCCATCTGCACGTGTTGCCCCCCCCGTATTGCGCACACCGTCGTCTCCTTCGAGTTGCTCCTGAGCTTGGGCAGTATCTCCTTACTCTTGAACACTCGCTTCCAGGAGGTCTCGCTCTCCTCTGCTGCGTTGCTCTCTGCTAGGTCGGTGAAGAAGAACTGGCCGGCGTCATCGTCGGACACGTCGCTCTGCCTCTCCAGGATCTCGAAGATCACGCAGGCTCCGGTGTTCGGTTTCCGAAGCCAGTTGCCGTCTCCGAGCTTCAGCCCCTCCATGTCACCCTCCAAAGCCCCGCTCAATATTGACACGTCCTGCCAGACCTCCTGGTGATCGGGCACCTGACGCACCTCGCTAACGTCCCTCCACCAAGCGGGGAGCATCGCCGTGATTGCCCCTCCGTACAGGCTCACCACATTGATCTTCTCCCGGATCTCCTCCTCCGAACCCAGGCCGGACAGGATGGAAGCCCCGTCCTTCCCAAGGAGGGCGACGCGGCTGGACTGCACACGCTTTATCGACACCTCGCCCAGCTGGCGTTTGTTATTGAAGTCTGGCGGCGTTCGTAGGATCTGTTTGGGTGGGGGGTTGGGGGAGGGGTTTGGGGGGGGTTAGGGGGAGTTTGAGGGATGCGTCGCATCAAGCTCTGGACGCACCTCCTCCTCCAAGGTGAAAGAAGCCGTTTCTGAAACCTTCAGGTTGTTCCCCTCGATGATCACCGGCTGGGCACTCGTGTCGACCTCGCGGCCGGGGCCTCGGAACTGAGCGACCTTGTCGCTCACAGCTCCGTCTTTGCGTAGTAGACTCGCCATCGAAGAACGGAGGAAGGGGGAGAAGCTGGGAGAGATTAAGGAGCGAGCGTTGAGGGTTTTGGGGGGGTTGCGGCGGGGTTGCTATGTTATATCGAGTAGGTGGAAGAGTCACGGGCTTATGTGATGGCGTGTGGGACGGTGAAATCGACGAAAAAGTGAGAATTGAGGGAAGAAAATCTGAGAAAGTTTAGCAGCGAGTTCTGCTGATTGTGGACTCTCTCGATTATCGATAGCTTCTCATATCCCCACAACAGACTGCTAATCCACTTTCCTGAACAATTCCAGCAACCGTAGCATCCCACAGCCTCACCAAAAGTCCTGTAAAATGTCGACCACCGTCGTTGACAAGTTCTTGCCTCCCGGAATAGCCGCGTACTTGGCCAAGGAGGAGAGGGACCTCGCCCAAAATAAGATCCATGTAGAGCCTTCTAGTCCTCGAACGAAACTTCTCGCTGCCTCTAACGCCTTCCAGTTCCGGTCACGCCTGCAACACGTCGTCCTCCTGTTTCGCGGCTGGGTCAATTTCATGTCCTCCTTCTCCTTGTTCGTGCTCGCGACGCTAAACGACATCTGCGCCAGGCTCTGTTTTTTCGGGAACGATGACGACGTAAATGAGACCAAGCGGCTGATCAAGTCGCTTGCCCAGCTTTACGTAGGTTAGTAGTAGTATACAATCAATCACTTTTCATTTTTCACACAACCCTCTAACCCTTCCGCACACACAACACACAGTAAATCCTCAACCCGCCACGCATCTAACAACAACAATAATCTCCCAATTTTACACTCTCAATATCCCATACCACACTATAAAACTCCACCGCATCACCGTCGAACTGTCCCATTTTATAAGTGACGTCTTTGCGCCTCTCCTTCAACGAGTGTTGACTGTAATAAAAGCGGGAACCGCCATAAGACTTTCGGTGTTTGATAAAGCCGTGGAGTGCGTGGAGAGGATCGATCGGGTGAACGTGGCCGACGGGTTCTGGAGGTCGCAGCTGCGAACGAGACGGCAGGTTTATGATATATTAGACGGGGTGATTGTAGCGCTCAGGGGAACCAAGCCGCTCCTGATCAGAGCTCCGCAGAAGGTGCTTAACGTCAAGGTCCTTCGCGCCAAGTCCGATGACCTCTGCGAGGAGGTCTGTCTTTTCTGTGTCCAGAATTTCGAGCGCTCGAAGCTCTTCTTCTTTGCTCCTTCTCATGAATCAAGGCAGGTGAGGACGCTAACAGGCGAGGACGACATTATAGTTCATTCTAATTGTTCATTCTAACTCGTCGTCGCAGCGTCGAAAACGAGCTCTGGTCGCTCTGGCACGCTTACGTCGGGGAGCCACGTTCTTAGAAGCCATTTTCGGAGAGGGCGGGGAAAAGAAAGACGGGGTTACCGTTTTCTGTGACTCTAGGCTCGTGTTGTGGAACGGCATGACGTTGGAGGAGGCGAGGGCGCAGAAGGAAGCGTTGGATAGGAAATTTGATGAGTTTGTGCGATTTGGCGCGGCGGAACAAGAAAGGGGGGAAGGATTAGACGACAACATGGGGGAGGACGCGGGACATGTAGAGGAGGCTGCGGGACATGAAGAGGAGGAGGAAGAGAAGGAATTTACATTCGAGCCGAAAAATGAGGAGGGAAAGGGGGAACGGGGGGTGGACGAAGAGGAGGAGGTCACGCTGATCTTCTCCGGCGCAGGGACCCGAAAGCCCGAGAAGCGGAGGAAGCGAATAGAGGGAAAGGGAGGGGGGAATTTTAACGGTCATAATATTTATATTAAGCCAAAAGCAATCGACGGGAAAACCTTGCTCAGCGAGCTTCAGGGGAGATTCCGAAACATGCCGCCGGTGAAGACGAAGGAGGTGGTCTTCGACGACGGCGTGGTGGAGGAGGAGGAGGAGGAGGAGGAGGAGGAGGAGGCGGTAAAAGAGAATTTAGTGGTGAAGACCGGAATTTTGTTCGGGGAGGCGGCCAGCTTTGGGCTAGGAGGCGGCGGGTTCTTTGCGGCGCTTCAGAGTAGAGTGGCCGCGCACGGTACCGATAATAATGATGCAATAGTAATAGATTGATAATATTATATTATATATATGTAGAAAGATTTATTTTTTATGAAATTTTCGTATTTACGCAGTCGACCATCTCGTAGGAGGGCTGCGACGAGCGTAACGAGGAGCAGCGAGCGAAACGAGCCGCGTTATAATTGTGCAGCGACGAAAGTGCTTGAGCATTAGACTAAAGCTAAATCGCTTCGCATTGCTACTCCCTTAAATTGTCGTATTCGCAGCTCGTAGCTTCGCTCCTCGCAGTGCCTCACCTGCACGAAACAGAACAAATTGCCAAAGTCGCAAGCTCTAAACACCTCGTCGCATTTCACGTAGCTCTCGACCAACTTCTCCAGGCTGCTCCCGTCCTCGAGAACCAACTTTTTGCAGCCGCTGAAATCGCTCTTCCAGCCGTCCCCCCAGGGCGACCATGCCAAGTCGCCGTTCTTCTGCAGTAGGAACTTGTGCGGTCTCTCCACCACCCACTTTACGAACGACGCTTCGCTCTCACTGGGGCTAGCGAGCGTTCCCTTGACGTCGACCATGACGCTGTTGTGTCTACGAAAGGTCGCCGTGAACTTGTCCCCGTCGTCAAGGGTTTTTTTCAAGGTCGTGCCGGCCTTTCCTCTGCTCATGGTAAAAGACGAGCAGTAAGAGGGGATCTTTTGGGTGGCCAGCGCTCCCAATCTCTTGACGCTGCCCCGCGCCCCCGACTCGAAATCCAAGCTCAGGATCTGGTAACCTGCGGCGCTTGCAGTTGTTGGAGTAGGACAGTCCATCAGCAGGTTCAATTTCGTCATCCACCCCGTCAGTGGCACGGGCAGGAAGGCGGAGTAGCCCAGGCCGACGTAGCTCTTGATGGAGTACAGATCGTCAATGACCACGACCAGGAAACTCGACGGGGCAGCGGTCGCGGTGAAGTTGTCGGAGGGGGAGACGCTGGGCTTGGCCGGGGCCTTGGTTAGGGTTGCCGCGAGAACCGGGTCTATTGGTATGCACATGTGGAGGGCTGTGGTGTGGATTTCCGAAACGTTGGGCGTCGGTGCCGTGAACGTGCTCATGGTGGGGGGGGGGATGGTGGGGGGGATAGGATCATGGGAGGAAGAAGGAGAAAAGAATTGTTAATATTATGTGCTGGAACGTGCCTTTCAGCTTGGGGAGGTACATTTTTGACTTCTTGTAAAGGAGAAGCACGGTATGGAAAAGTATAATCACCGCTAACCCATAATATTAATACACACAGTTGCATCGTTGCATGGGCAGCCTGCGGCATCCTATATCTGCGGGGCACACCCCGCTCGAAGTGGTATGGTACGGTACCCCTTTGTCGTTATCTCTTTCATCAATTTTTTTAACATTGCTCGCTTCGCTCGCCCACTCGCAGCGTCTTACCTCGTCACCTACACCTTCACTCAGCTTGTGGACATCATCCTGTGGTTGCGCCACGAGAACCACGCCCTCCGGTCGTGTCCTTCAATGGTGGAGACTTTCAATTTTCCGGATCAGCTCGATGAACCTGAGCAGTACACGAATTACGTAGTGACGAAGTACGTCTTGCCGCTCGTGGTCTTTACGCAGTACTGGCAGCAGCTCTCGTACCCGTCTGAGATACTCAAGGAGCATCGAACGAAATTGAAGCTCCTGTTTTTAAGCACGTCCATCGGAATGCACTATCAGTTTGGCTGCACTGACGTCGTGACCGCTACTTTTCCTAGCAATCACGAGACCTTGAGGTGGGGGGGGGTTGAGAACGAAACTTCGCATGTGTTGATTGTAGTGGCGATCACTACGTTCTTCTACTGGCTGCTCATGGACAGCTGGAGGGTCAGAGTGGCCCATACCGTTACGTTTTGGAGCGTCGTTGGGGGGCTCTGGTTTACAGAGGGAACGCTGGCTTTGGGGAGCAAATGTGAGAGGACAATGCGGAGCGAACGATTGTACCAATATAATATATCCCACTAACACAGCTCGCTACACTCGCGCTCGTTTTACAGGGTGCACTTACTGCTTGATTTTCTCTTTTGTGTACTTGACCGATCCGTGGTGGAACGTCGCGGAGAGCAAGAAGAAGAAGGGAGAGTAGGGGGGCGAAGAGTAGGGGAAGTGAAGTGAAGTGAACTAACTAACTAACTAACTAACTAACTAACTAACTTAACTAAAGTTTGGGGTTTTTTAATATCATAACATAGTCTATAGTCTATTTATTATTTTTCACTAGATTTAATATCACTTTCATTGAGTAGATGAACGTGGCTCCGTTTCCCCACGTTACCGCATAACCGTAGCTTCCCTTCCTCTCAGTGGCCTTGACGGCCAACATCCTGGTGTTCTTTTTGGTGTCCTCTAATAACTCCCCCGTTTTTGGGTTGACGGTCCTCAGCGCTTCCGGATCGGCCAGGCTCTCGCTGGCGCCATCCTCCGAAAATATCCTAATCACGAACGACTTTCGGTTGTGGTCGTAGGTCAGCGAAACGTTGTTGACGTCGATGCTGTCGACTGTGCTGGGAGACGCCTCTAGCTCGGACTCCGAGGGGTCCGAGGGTTGGGAGGAGGGACATATGTCGCGGTCAAAGAGCCTCCTTGTGAGTATTGCGGCGAGCTCCTCGTAGGCCGACGCCTGCGGGGAGCAAGAGCGGAGCGGAGTGAGGCGAAGCGAAGCGAGGACGAGTTAGATTTTGTGGTGTACTTTTTAGATGGTTTTTGGGGATTCACCTCCTCTGCTGTTCCGAGCAGCGCGACTGGCACTCCGTCGTCGTTCGCCTTCGACACCGCCTCGCTCATCGGAATCCTCACGAGGTCGGCCTCCGACTCCAGGGACATTTCTTCATGGCTGATGGGTGTGCCCAGCAGGTAGTGCTTCTCATCATTCACTGGATTTCGAAAGTAGGACATGTTCTCAACAGCGCAGATCGTAGGAATGTTCAGCGTCTCGAACATCTCGATCCCCTTGAGTACGTCCGCCTTGGCAAGCGAGCCGGGGGTTGTCACCGCGACGGCTGTCGTGTGGGAAGTTGGGGGGTTAATTGTGGAATTGGCTTAGGTGAATAATAATCGTAATTTCTCTCACCTCCTTCGATTACAATCTCCTGACATATCGTCAGCTGAACGTCCCCCGTCCCGGGCGGCAGGTCGAGGAGCAGAACGTCCAGCTCGCCCCACTCTGTCCCCTTGAGCAGCTGCGTCACCACCCTGGACGCCATCGGCCCTCGGATCACAGCGGGGTCGTTGCCACCGGAAGAAGTGGCGCTCCCCGCCCCAGGGACTCCGGACTTGGACGAAACGTAGCCCAGCGACAGTAGCTTCACCCCCTCGTGCTCTATCGGGCACACCATCTTGCCGATCTCGCTCCTCTTAACAGTAATGTCCACGGGCCGCACCAGCGTCGGCAGAGATGGGCCGTACACGTCGCAGTCCAACAACCCCACTCGCAAGCCCTGGCGAGACAGAGCGAAGGCCAGGTTCGTGGCGACGGTGCTCTTACCCACGCCGCCCTTGCACGAGTACACGGCCATGATCCTCTGTACGTGCTCCAAACCAGGGCCACGAAGGGGAGCAGTGTCAGAGTTGGCGTCGTGCCCTCGCTCAGCATAGCTCACTTTCAACTTCGGAGCAGGGTTAGCGGCCTCCTGCAAACAAGCCGTCATGTCCTTCACCAACTCCAAACGGTTAGGGTGGAAAGGCGACGGCAGCTCCACTTGAACGGCGGACGGAGAGATGCTCTGGATGTAGCCAAGCGCTCGGATTGATCGATTCGTCACAGGGTCGCGAACTTGAGACAAAGCGCTCATTATCTTCTCCTCCCACTTCAGATCAGCGCGCGTCGAGAGCGAGCGGGTGAAGAAGGGCCTGGAAGCAGCGGTTCCAGCCACACGGAAGAGCGTATGAGACATGATAGGTATGTGAAAATGACGAAAAAGAGATGCAGGAGGGGCCAACTTCGTAAACTGAATAACACCTTTTTTCCGGTGCTAGAAGTCAGAAGAAACTCAGGACTAGTTTGAATCACCTAGATTGTCGTCTAGAATGTTCGTGTGGGGGATTATCTATTCGAGAACGCGAGAAAAAACGAAAATCAAATTTAATCAAATCACTGGAAAAGAAATCGGTGTTCTGGTTATTTTCAGATTCATTTTTTATCTTCTTTGGCTCTTTGAGACTCTTGAGTACACGAGTCTCATAGTAATTATTTTCATAAAAGCTCAGGATCATAATTTTGTTGATTATATTTTCACCTTTATGGAGTTTATTTGATCTACAAATGGCATATTCAGCATTTTGAGAGACCTTAAATGGACGAATATGCCAAATACTGACCAAAATAACCCCAGGAACATAATCATTAAAAAATAAAAATCATGTTTTCTGAACTTCAGTGAAGCTGTAAATTGTAAATGAACGTAGAATGCTCTTAGTGGTCATTTTGAATCAACGATAGCCAAGAATAATAAAATTATAAAATGAGCTCGACATTTTTTGATTTTTATGCGATTTCGCGCGAACGTGAATCTCACATTGGTTGAATTGCAACGCGCAAACTATTGAATGTGTAAGGCTTCGATATTTGGCATTAATAACAATTATGACACATTCCGACCTTTTCGAATTTGTTGATGAAAAAAATTGAGAGATTTTTATTTGCAATTATTTTTCTCCGTTCGACTAATCCCCCTACCCGTACCTCCGCCCAACCTCCCAACCTCCTCTTATTTCTTGTTCCCCGCCGAATCTTGTCCGCCACTGTCACAACCTTTCCCTCGAAATTCTCCTGTGCCTTTTTCAACTTCAGGAAAATCTCGCCGAATTCCGTGTGAGCTGCGTTCAACATGCCATCAGTGTTCATGTAAGTGGCGCGTCTCTTCAACTCTTCCTCTACGTCGTTGGCGTTGACATTGTACGTTTTGTTGATGATGGCGTTCGTTATGTTGTTGATGTTTTGCGAGTGATGAGCAGAGCGGGGGGGAGTGAATGGGAGAGAGTGTTAAAATTTTTTGATACATGATAATGAGGAATGAAGCGTCGAGTTGGAGTGTGATCGTAAGTTTCATTTGTTTCAGTGTAAACCCTCAACGTTTTAAATTCCCTTTCCTAACCTTTTCTCATTCTAATTTTCTGATATTGCCGTGGTTGAGCTTGGGCGGTGGATGGGATTATCGTCATCATCAACGTGACTTCGTATTTCTTTTATTTTGTTGAAGGTGAATATGTTGATGTGATTGTTGTGGAATATGGAGATAGGATTGTTGAGGGATGGGTGTATTGAAGGAGGTTAGGAAGGAATTAAAGGACGTAAGTTTTGTTATGAGTTGATGGTGTTGTGTGGAGTGTACGGAGGAGTTTGAGAGTGATTTGAATGTTGTAGAGTAATTTTATCGTGGTAGCGAGCGGAGGTTAGGATTGGAGGTTTTTGAAGGGTTGGGGTTTGTTTTTGGAATGTTTGTGGGGTGGGGGTGTTGGTTTTAGTGAGTACAGGGGTGAACCACCTATTACAGATTCGAATCTGTTAGCATCAATAGCTTAAATTTGCTCTTATACAAAATATTGTTATTAGTAGATTTTGGCAATCTGTTAGTTCCCAGTTATATGTTTTACATTTGAATTTGTCTCATCAAGGTAGCGTCAGCTGCATGTTTTTGTTCAGTTTCTAAATCCCTTTAAACGAACCGAAAATCTATGTTTATTTCAATTTGAAGTAGATAGCGGCGATGATAGTGTTATATATAACCATATAGTAAATTATTATGTTTAGAATAAGACGTTACACTATTAAAAAAACTTAAAGAAAAAATGGATTGATTGATGTCAGACCACGTCGACGATTTTACACATTTATCCAGAGTAATGACTAAAATTAGACCATCTTAAATCGTAAAATTCTTAATACAAAATTGGCAATATTCAACAGATTCGCATTAATAACAATGAGAAGGTCGATCTGTTATAGGTGGTTCACACCTGTATTGTGTGTGTGGAACGAGGAGGAGGAAGTGGTAGAGGAAATGGTTTGGGGTTTGGTTTTTTTGCGCAAAGGCTTGAGTTTCATATTTAGCCCCAAATATGTGTAGTATTTATAGGTACCTATGCATAAATGCTGTTTAAATCGTTATATTGTTCACCAAAACACTCCAAAGATCTAGTCTATCATTTACTCTCAAAACCTTTACCTCCCATTCGCCGCGCCTATTACCCCCCCCAGCCCCGCCACCCCTTTGTATTCTCCCTTCAGTAATATGTCTCAACGCATTTATAAACGTTTTGTTAAGGTTTTGTATTGATATCCTTAACTTTATTAAAAACAAGGATTTTCTTCTGGAAGCGGAATTTAGTTTCATTCCAGTCCTTTCCAATATCTGACCTTCAAATCCAAACCCTCGTACACCATATATATTAATGTCCCCATCACCTAGTACGGATCACCAGTACTTTGCTAATTACTCCTCGAATTCATGCAGCATTAAACAGTACCAGGACCTCAGAAATCGTTTCACTCTCACTACGCCCCTCTTCCAAATACATGTACTTAGCTTTCTGAACCATTGACCTCTCGATCTACAACGACGGCCCTTTAAATACCAAGTCCCGGCCCTAGCGGTAACGATATTAGAACCTGAGTGTTTCGAAAGTTACTTGACACCTTGATTCGGAGACTCACTGAACAATATCCTCTTCCACAGCGAAGGAGGGGGGCGAGGGGAAGGTTCCTCAACAATATCCAAACCACTACAAGCGTCATAGTCAAATAGTAGTGCATACGAAGCCAATTTAAAAATGTCAAGGCCTGAAATCTATTCGAGGTTCGAGGAGCCCAAAAAAAATTCCACCAGAATGGCTCAACACTAGCGAAGGTAGACATGATGTTGGAGAAAAGACGTAACATTTTAGCAGGGTCATTTATAAACCAATTGGCCGCGTAATACTAGGCGGTTATGCGTGAATCCGAGGAGAAGTTCACCTTGCAGATCAAGGCGATCGAGAAGGAGGTGAAGGCTGACCTCGCGAGCGGCAGCAGTGACTACACGGAGCTCTTCAAGAGCCTGGGGGAGGATGTGAGGCACTGCGATGACGAGCTGCTAGTATTTTTTACCAAGTAGCTGCACAGTTCACAATTCTAACTCATTAACATCAATCTATCTTCGTCGCAACTTGAGGCGGCCAACAGGGAAGTTTCGAAGCAGAAAAAGGCGAGCAAGAGCAAGCTGAAGGAGATCCAGATTGACCTGGACGCGCACGTCGACGCCGTCACCCTGCTGAGGGAGATGGGCGACAAGTACAAGGCCCACTCCGAGATGCTCATGAAGAGGCTGAAGGACGCGGGAATATCTGACATTCCCGAAATGCCCACAATGAGCCCGGCCATCCAGGAGCACGTCAGCGAGCACGAGAGCGAGAGCGAGAGTGTGTCGGGGAGCGAGACGTCCAGCATGTCGGGCACGTCAACCAGCGTGACGAGGTAATTTTAATTGAATTGTAGAAAAGGAGGTTGTATTTCAAAGTTGATTCATTGATATTATTTCATGGTTTGTTTTTCGGGTTGTCTATTCTATTGATATATGTCGTATATGTCTACCAGTCTCTACCACTGATCCTTGTCCTCGTCTCGGGCCTTGATTTTTCTACCTCGCCCCTCTCTGTAGCCCCACGCCAAGATCATTCCGTCCTCGCCCGCACTTATCATTTGGTTGGAGGCGGATATGTCGAAGCCCAACACTGGAGCGAGGTGGCCCGCCATGGTGACGATGTTCTCCGTCGGCCGGGGCCTGGCGTAGAAGGAGAATATCTCCTTGGACAGGTTCTGGAGCGGCGTGATGACGCGGACGTTGGACAGGGTGCTGCCGGTGAGGACCATCGGGACCCTTCTGCCACTGCCCGTCTGCTTGGTTCTCTCTGCAATGAGCGCCGAGGAGCGAAGCGACGAGTTAGAATTACTTAGAGCGGTGATAGTGAGCGGCTGAGTGACCCCAACAATTACAAACGGTATGGTTTTTCGCAGTTCTCACCTATCTCATGCAACCGCCTGGGCCTCGCCCAGCGGTTGTCCCAGGTGGCGCAGCTGCCGCCAGAGAGCGTCACGACGAAGTTGCCGCACGGGGTGAACTTCACCGCGTTGACGGAGCCCCGGTGAGCGGTCCCTGCGGATGTGTGGGCGCGGTGGTCGACCGGAGCGAGGACGGTCTCCTCGATCTCGTCCTGGCTGAACGCCTTGATGAACTTCGTGGTGCCCGACCTTCGCGTGTCCCAGAGCTTCACGGTGCCGTCGGTCCCGCCGGTAATGACGCAATGCTCGTGCTGGGGGTGGCAGTCGAAGGAGTTGAGAGGGCCTGCGCGAGCGTTCGAATTAGAATTGGGTTACGTAACGAAAGCGCTTAAATATAATGTTGTGATGTGATGTGATGTGATGTGATGTGGTTACTCACCCTTGCAGCCCTTGAGCGACATGGTGGCGGTCCCAGAGACGGCGTCGAACATCACCAGCTCGCCCTGCAAGGTGGACGACATCCAGGCGTTGTCGTTCACCCAGGAGCTCGTCAACACGTTACCCCTCTTCATGGACTCGAGGACGGGGGTGAAGTGCTCCGTGTCCCAGAGGAGCGTTCGCCCGGACAGGTCGGAGGAGAAGAACGCGCCGGCGTCGCTAGGGTGGAACGAGATCGCCGACAGCGAGTGCGAATGGCCGCCAGTATTCCGGGTGTTCAAAGAGATGGGCTTCCGACGTTTGGACGCCTCTATTTGCGCGAGCTCCTCCTCCCGTGCCTGCGTCCTCGACAGGAATCGGCCCGTGTGATCGCCGGACTTCGGAGGCGGTGGAGCAGCCTTGAGGTCGTACAATGCCACGGCGCAATCCTTTCCGCCGGAGAGCAGCCACTGGTGATTGGCGTAGTCGCGCGTGTCGACGCACGAGCACGAAGATGGCGCATGAGGAGCTATTATCACGGGAGACGACAGGAGGTGGAAAGTCGATGTGAAGTAAGGGAGGGTCAGGCTTTTCCTAGGCGGTCCAGTTATAAATTGGGGGTTCTGATGGAGTGTCGAGTATGGTACAGGCAGGCTGGGTATATCATAGTTTTGTGGGTGGCGTTTCATGAACCCAATTCTTGAGCACCTCTGAAACCATGATCCCAAGTCGAAGTCAAGCAAATTTCCAAGTGAATCTCTGACTCTCTCCTGGCAACCCATAGTAATTTGGAGAGCGTAAAAAGGCACAGCAGGCGTAACCTTTCTCAAGCATGTCTGACTCGCAGACGGACCCTGGCCCTACCAACACACAACAACAGGGGGATGCTTCGACAGTTGTTCCAGTTGCTCGGGCACAAACTTCCCCGAGGGCCCCAAAAGTGGGCGATGAAGGGTGTGTTTCGAATCCCATGATGAAGGAGTTGAGTTGATGCCTCCCCAAACCCCTCCATTCCAAAATCCACCTCCACGAAGCCCGGCCGCTGGCAAGAAGAAAGCCTCCACGAGGCACACGAGAAAGCTTGGGCCGTCGAGAAATCGTGGTAGCTCCACCCGTCCCGCTTCCTCAGAAGTATCACCGCACACACCCACCGCGACACAACCACAACCGCCGCCGCCCACAACCACAACCGCAACCACTGACAACGACCCGTCTATCATACCCAACAACAAACACTTGGTCAGTGAGTGCGCCACCGTGTACTCTGTGGCCATGGCTTGCATCACGACTACATTCCCAGCCCTCTACGTGAGCTACGCCATCACGGGAGACGAGAAGGTGAACTTGTTTTGGTCGTGGATTAACTTCTCGGTGGTTATAGTTGCGATGTGCATCTCGTTCGTCTTAAAGCCAAGGCGAAACGATCGCCTGTACGAATTCTATCTCTGCGCACAGTACTTTGTCCTCGCTTTCGTTTCGCAACTGCTGTACCTCGCTGGTAACGACTTTAAAGACGAGTTTGTGACCTTATCCTGCTTCGGATGCGCATGCTATTGCGTTCTTCTACCCGTAGGGTTGAAAATTAGGTCTCACATAGCCAAATTATCGGACGAAGATCTCTCCAAGTTCCTCTGCGAAGACATTATCATGGATGGTGTATTCATAGGCTTGACGCAGCTCGTGTTTCTAATGTTTGGGAGCATACAGTGCGACAGGGCGAAAGATGGAGACTGGGGACAGTGTGAAAGAACTCTCTTTTCGCAAACTGGGCTCAGCTTCATTGTCGGGGCTTAAACTGCGATAACAATTCTCACCGGCTTAGTCCCGGAAAAGATCCTAGACAAACACCTTGTTTCGTTGAACGACGTCCTGGGTTTAACGATGGACGTCGAGGCCATTGTCCAATTTCTTGGACTTTCGGGCGCGTCATTTTTCGCACTCTACCTCTTTGGGAACTACGGCGCTGAGGGAAGATTCAGAGATGACTTTGAAAAGTACTCGATGGTGTACGTTGGGGCCGCCGGGTCTGCCTGCCTCCTCGTAACAGCAAAGTGGAAGATGATTGTCATCAGAGGCGAGATAAGACGTGGAGTGCACACAGAGCCGCCAGAGAATGAAGGCGAGCAACCGACCGCAATTTTGTTGGAATCCTCCTCCTTGTGGTTTTACTACTTTGTTCTTATGACGACCTGTCACTCCGCAATTTGCGTTATGTCGGCAGCTACTGCTGATGAATTCTATGAAACCCTTGCCGCCATTACGTTGCCTTTTGCGCTTCTGTTTTACTTTGGGTCGCTGTTAGTCCAGCCACAACGAAAAAAGTCTACGATATATGTTGTTTTTATGAGTGCACTTCGTCAGCTTTGCATTTGTTTCCGAATTTTGATTAGCAATTGGATTGATCAGGCGAGGGTTTTTAATGAGAGGAATTAGTCGACTTCTACTGCCTACGGTCTACGTATACGCGAATCACACGGGGCTTAAGTTCCGAGCGTCGTTAGGGCGACTACCTGATGTCGACCTCAAGAATTTTCTGGTTGACGTTATTTTCAAGGGCGCACTTCAAGCTTTTCTCTCCATCCTCTTTCAGACTTACAGGACGACAAAATGCTTATTTGAGAGAGGGAACATGGAAGACTGTTCAAATACCTCTTGGTGCTCCGCATTTCTCTCCAGTTACATGATTCTCTGGTGGGTGACAACAATTATTCTGGGGAGCGTAAAAAAAGAATGGAAACAAGACTTGAACGTGACGATCGAGAAGATCGCCAAGATGAAGGGGCTCGGATGGCACCGCACAGTCCAAGGTTTTTTGACCCTGGTAAATGGCGTCTGCAGAATCTTCTTGTTCTCGATACTGAGCTCTACTAAAATGGATAAGTTGAACCCACCGCCTTGACGAGAACACGATGAAGGCCACCACCCGGGCCAAGAAAATAATCGACGCGCGAAAAAGGGACGTCGACGACTACCAGCAGAGCATATCCGAGGAGTACGGGGGTAACCCTGCCAAAAAATCAGAAGGCCGCAGAACACGACTCGCTCGGCATATTCGACGACGCGAGGACTCAGCTGGCGTCTAAGAAGAGGGAGGAGGAGGGCATCACGTGTAAGGGGAGGTATACTTTCACGGAGTTCAATCCAAACGCGCATTTGAAGAAGGGGGGGAAGAAGGGGAGCAATAAGTTCAAGAGTAAATCGAAGCATAAGCGGAGGTAGATTAGGTTAGGGTTGAAACGGAGAAAGAAAAAAAGGTTTTTTAGTGCTAAAACAAAAAACTGAATTATGATTCTGGGGGGGGGTTATCAACTATAATGTAATAATAATATCATTTGAAGGTTCTCGGTCGCTTCGCTCCCTCAGTGACGCAGATTCAGCAAATGACCTTAATCTCTCAATATGGTCCTTCCAGGTTCAAGCAGCCACGGAAATTCCTTATTCAACTTCGCCAGCCTTCCATAATCCCTACTCTTCTTCAGGCACATTTCATAATTCTCCACGCACTTCCGAGTGTTTTCGTGATCGAATCCGAACTGCAGCGTCCTGCCTACTAAAATCTTCTCGTATAGCTCCTCGGCGCGAGCGAAGGAGCGGAGGCCTATGTGGTGGGTTATGGCTATGTTCATGCAGCAGTTGAGGGTTTGGGGGTGCCACTTTGCTAGAGTTCGCTCGTTGTCCTTCATGGTTGACTCGAATAGGTCGAGAGCCTCCATGTTCTCGCCCATGGCGTCGACGGCGTTGGCGACGTTGAGGAACGTCATGAGGGTCTCCTTGTGCTTGGGGCCTAGGTCGGAGGTGCGACGGAGGATTATTACATATTTGGATGAACAAACGACTCTCGAAAAAAAAGATTATATAGGCTCTCTGATAGATTAAAAAACCTATCCAAGGCAGGGGAAAAGTTAGTTTTTGAAAAAGTGTCTCTGAAAAAATAGAAGGGGGGGGGGCAGAATCCGGCTAGTAAATGCTTCAATGTGCTTTCATTCCTGTAATAAAAAGTACGGGAAATGGAAGGACCAACAAGGGGGAGACTACTTCATTGTCATATCTAGCGTCGGATCGGCCTCTGGGCCTAAAAGCTCCAGGTACCCTTCCTCCGCTCTGCGGAAGTAGATTCTTGCGTCTATGTAATCTCGAACGTTGTTACACGCCTTCACCAGGTCGCGGCACGAGTCCAAAACCTCAATTTTCTTCGTGAAGAGAGCCTCCACCTGGGCCTTCTCTTGCTGCTCCCTTTTCTTAACGCCCCTGTTCTTCTTCTTCTCGACCTCCACGCCTCCGGCGGGGGACAGCTGTTTCTGCAGCGCTGATTCCGTGACCTCGAGGATCCTGTTCTGCATGTAGAGCAGGAGCGTCTCGTCGTTGAAGTACTCTCGACTGCAAAGCTTTGCCAAAGCCCGGAGCTTCTGTTACAGTCCACTAAGTGTATAGTGTTGTATTAGTGGACTGTAACAATGGAACGGTATGTGGGTGGTGGGAGGCGTAGGTTTTGGAATGAGAGGGTGGTTGGATCTGTAAAAGTTTATGATTGGGGTTATTAATTACCCATTTAATCCCTTTCCATAACTGCTAAAGTTTCAATTGCGTCGGCGCCGGGGAACAGCACGTGTTCTTCCGCCACTTTGAACCTCCGCCCGCCCTCCTCTTTCAACCTCTTTAGGTCCTTCATAAAAGCCTCAAACCCGCAGCTAACATAAACCAGCGTCTTCGCCTTACACCCATTAATAGCCTTCACCACCACATTGTCACACCCCTTTTGCGGCGGATCCACGATAACGACGTCAGCCTTCGCCTTCAAAGTAAGGTGCCCTTGTTTAACCATATCCTCCGCCGAAAGTTGTTCATACCTCAGCTTTTCCCTGAACTTCTTCGGCAACTCCTTAACCGAGTCATTGAACGCCTTGACGTTGTTCGGGTTCTCGTCGCTGCTAATCAAACCCGAGCACTTGTCGAGCAAATGAAGTCCGATCGTTCCGACTCCTCCGTATAGCTGCGAGTTTAGATTTTAGCGGTATTAGAAATCAACGAATTTTTCCCCCCCTATTTATGTCGTTGGTCCTCACTTCAACAACCTGACCAAGACTGGGCCCAAAAATATCGCGATTGCTGACTTCTCGATTTACGATTAAAAAAAAAACTTTTAAATGGGAGATTCATCGAGTAAAGAATGGTCCCTCTTTCACGCACTTCGGGCTACGCAAACGTTATCAAATTGTAGCGCCAGCACGTTAAATCTTAATTCTTGAATTACTGAATTTTTAAGCAGCGAGATTTTGCGGTGCCGATGACGTCCTCCAGTGAATTGATGTCGATTTCGAAATAAAAAGAAGGCAATGATTCTGTTTAACACTATATCATTCTCTTCCTCTTATTTCCTTCCCTCCATACGTTACTAACTAATCCCTTCTCGATCCCCCCTCTTACCCTTACTCTCAACCTCCCTCTCCCATAACCCTTTCTTTGTACTCACTCTCCCCCCTCTCCCCCCCTCTCATACTACCGAGCACAAAAGTACTAAAACTAAACTTTCGTACTCGCCAACTACAAGTATCCTAACACATGTACAAATTTAGTTCAGATTGTTCAAACTGTACAGAATGTCCAAATACCTATTCCCCCCATTCACTCTCTGCGTCTCTATAGCAGTCACAGTCTTTCGGGACAAGACCAGCTCATCGAGTGTC
>BLQM01000089.1:68140-101964 GCA_012489335.1 Triparma laevis f. inornata
TCGGTAAAACAATTTCTTCTCTCTGTACTCCTGCAGTCGCTGTCTTTCGGGACAAGACCAGCTCATCGAGTGTCACTACTCGGCATATAATTTCTTCTCTCTACTCTCCCCTAACCCCCCTCACAATGACTCTCTTAGGCAGCCCCTGTGCCGACCACAGTCGTGGGGAAGACACTCGCCCCCCCCAGTTTATCATCGTTGACGGCGTCTCCTCATAATTAACCCCCCCCTCCAAACCCCTTCCCATCTTACCCCCACCCCTCCCCGTTCTAATAATTAAGCTACTCTTTACTGGAGCGCATAGAGACCCTTTTCTTCGCCTTCGTTTTGGCCCCGTCGTGTTGTAGAGGGCTGCCAGGGGGTGCTGGGAGATTGCCAGCTTCGCCGAATTCAAATGTTTGCCCTCCCCCCGCGCTGGTGGGGGTGGCGGCGGCGAGAGCCGTGCCGGTGGACTGGGATCTGGTCCTTTCATGATTGTTGAACGCATCGATTAAGTGCGCTCTCAAGTTGGTTTTTTCCCTTTCCATCCTGTCTTTGAGCTTCTTTTTCTCATCGATTTGGCGATCCTCATTCGTCTTGAAGTCCTTGAACAACGGACTCATGATGTCGCGAGGATTCGTCGCCCGAACGATATCGTAAAACTTATGGAGCTCCTTCTTGATGGTCAAGATGGAAGAGTACATGAGCTGCACTTCCACGAGCCACGGCGAGTCTAGCTCGCCGAAATCTAGATTCATGTGAATGTCCGGTGGTTGCTCGTAGCTTTCGACATCGATCGCTTCGAATTTTTTTTTGAGCCCGGAGACCTTGTACTTCTGCAAAATAGCCTTGTAGGCGAGAACCAGCATGAGCGGATCCTCGAATTCCAGAGTTACTCTGTTCAAGTCCCTTAACCCATTCCAGGCCTCATACTTGCCGCTCGCAAGCTTTTCCAGTCCTTCCTTCTCCTTGGTGAGCGCGCGCTGATAACTCTTAGGCGGGCCAAAACGAGCCTTGACGAGGGTTTGTTCCTCGATCTCCTCCGGATTGACGTCATCAAAGTCGTCCGCGTTGTATACTTGCGTCCCATACTGACTCATGCTACCACCAGGGCTTGTTGATCCAACAGACAAGGCACCCGACAACATTTGACGCAGATCCGGCTTTCCTCTCCCCCCATCTGGGGTACTTGTACCCGATTGAGATTGAGATTGCACGCCTGAGCGCCCCCCTCTTGGCGAGGTCATGTTCGACGATGTATCGTAACCAGCTCCTCTACCTCGTGCCCTCCCCGCCGCCATGCTTTTCTTCCTTTTCCCCCTCGTCTCTTTACCAAAGTTTGCGTTGTTGTCGTCCTCTTCGCTGAACTTGTACCTGCTGTCAACTAAATCAATAGGTTCTCCAAACTTGTCGTGGGTGTAGTCGCATGCGTCAATCTCGTACACCTTGCAGAGCTCAGTGATTGAGGACGCCATGTTCATAGGATCGACAATATCGTTCATTAACCTGTCCTGGAAGTCCTTCTCGCGCCAGACAGCCATCGAAAGCAACAGCTCAACTTTCCGCTCAACATTTTCTCCGGGCACAGTGATTTGGGGGTTTAGATTTTTTTCTTTTATCCCCTCGATCTCCTTGTAGCGATGGCCATTGTCGCGGAAGCGATAGTTGAGGAGAACGATGGCAGTAACCTTGCCCAGACGATCGGTTTCGCGTTTAGCGATTGATGTCAGCTTTTTGAAGACATTTTCGACCTTAGTTTGCTCCTCTTTTTGGCTGCGAGAGAAATTACAAAGAGTTAGCAGCGAAAGAAATAGAATCTGAAATGACAACGAGAACTTACATGTGCTTGCAAAGTTCACGCTGGAGACGATTGACCTTGGTGCGAATATCGTCGTCCTTGATTGACTTGATGGCTTCCTCAGCGCGCTCCAGATAAAGCTCGTTCTTGTTCCAGTCAGTGACGAACTCTGAGCCTAACTTCTTGGACATCTCTTTGAAGTGTTCCGGAATCTCCATAGACACTTCATCCTCCTCTTCCTCGACTTCATCCTCATCCTCGTGCTGCTCTTCGGGAAGGGAGAACATGGCACCGTCCTTCTTCTTCTTCTTTTTAGCGTTCAAAAAATTGTTGCCCATGATTCGGAATTGTTTCAGATTTTCGAGTTTGGTGAGGGTTGACGGAAGCTTGCCGGTGAAGAGATTGTCAGTGATATTAAGTACCTCAAGCTTGGAAAGCTTCTCTAGAGATTTCGGGAGCGAGCCGCTAAAGCAATTGGTATAAAGGTAGAGTTCCTTGAGATTAGCGAGCTCGCACAGGGAGGGAGGGAGAGAGCCACCCATTTGATTATTGTACAAGCTGATGTTCACCATTTCCTTACAATTGCCAATGGCGGGGGGCAAGGAGCCACTAAGCTTGTTATTGTTCAGGTATAGCTCCTTAAGGGAAGATAACTGTCCGAACTCACTCGGTATCGTGGAGATTAGTTCGTTGTTTTGAAAGTCGAGGACTTGGAGAAGTTTCAGCTTCCCGATATTCTGAGGTAAAGGGCCGTTCAAATTATTGTCGCTCAACTTCAGTTCAATCAACGCCGTTAGGTTGCCAACATCTGAAGGAACATATCCATTTAGGCCGCACTTGGACCAATCTATCTCGGTAACTCGTGGGTTATTATTGTTGTCTTCCTCGACTTTCACTCCCTTCCACTTCCTGAGATCTTTGTCGCCGCCTTTATGATAAAGGATTTCAACGCTTTCCTCCTTCTTTGCTTCAGACTTCCCTCCGAACATTTTTTTCCAACACGTCTTAATGTCTTCCATATCTTCTTTGAGACCTTTCTCGCGATAATCAGCCCTTAGACCGACCGTGCAAACTCCGCAAAGGTTGTAGTCGCAACTCGGGTTGGTACATCTGTGGATCGTAGATTCTGCTTTGATGTTTCTTTTGCAAACATCACATCGTCTTCTAGAAGACAGCTCGAACTCGGCGAGTGCATGACCTTTATCACATATTAACTCTGTAACAGCGTTATTACCGTAAACAAAGTCAAGAGCGTTAGTCGGCTTGCGGTCAAGTTCTTTAGGAACCCTCCCGCTGAGTTGATTATAATGGACATGGAGCTTCTTTAGCTTCGTGAGCTTTATCAGCTCGTTGGGAAGTTCACCAGCGAAGTGGTTGTGGTTGAGTTTGATGTCGGTTAGCCTTTTCAAGTTGCCAAGAAATTGGGGAATTTTCCCGACCAGGTCATTGTGCGAAAGACAAAGCGTGGACAACTTTGAGCACTTGCCCAGCGGTCGCGGAATCGCTGCAACCCCATCTCCCATTAGTTTATTCTTTCGGAGATCGAGCACTTCAAGCTTCTTGCAATCTGCGGCGAGCGAAGCGAGTCGCATGAGGATTGGCGAAAACGAGTTAGAATTACATAGTGGTGGTAGTGGCGTCAATATTAAGACTGAAGCTACTGGTGCAAACGAATTATGATCGTAAATGTAGCATTCGCAGCTCGTCGTTTCACTCCTTGTAGCTTCTCACCTCCAATTTTGGCCGGGATGTAGCCTGTTAGCTCGTTTCCATACAGAATAAGCTTGGTCAGCTCCTCCAAATTCCCGATGGCTTCGTGGAAAGTTCCCTTGAGTTTATAAATGTGCGCGTTTTTCTTTCCTCCTTCTTTAATTGCTTTCTCTTTGACTTTTTCGAAGACTCTAGAGGACCAATCTATCTCAGTTACTCGACCATCATTGATGGTGATTCCAGTCCACGTCCAGATATCTTTGTCGCCTCCTGCGCTGTAAAGGATTTTCAGACTTTCCTCCGGGTTCTTTTTCTTCTCATCTTCGTCATTGCTATCACCACCGCCAGTCATTTTCGCCCATAATTTAAGAACTGCGGCCTTATCACTTCTCACAGGCGCCTCGCGGAGAGGCGCTTCGAGAGGCTGAGCTCGTTCACTATCTTCTTCACCCTTATTGTCAGGGATGTTATTGCCGTAAACTAGGTCCAACGCACCCACAGGCTTTTTGTCAAGCTCCGGAGGAATTAACCCGGAGAGCTTGTTGTTATGCACGTGGAGTTTCTTTAACTTCTTCAAGTTCCTCAGATTGACGGGCAACTTGCCTCTGAGCTCATTTTGATTAAGTTGAAGCTTAACCAGCTCCACCATAGAACATAGCGCTTCAGGGATCTCGCCATTTAGTTTATTATCGCGCAGGTTGAGAATAGTCATGTTTTCACAAGCGCCTAAGCGTATTGGAATTTCTGCAAAGCGGGGTCATCAGGGTCAGATTAGAACAAGTGGCGCCACAATCGCTTCGCTTCAGATGCATCTCACCTTCAGAAAACTGATTGTTCTGAAGATCGAGCTCCTTTAACTGCTTTAACTCTCCGATCGTTTCCGGGATCTTCCCCGAGATCTCATTATGTTTCAGCTTGAGAATAGTCAACTCCGTCAGATTTCCAATCTCCTCAGGAATTTCTCCTTTAAGCTTGTTTCCGCTGACCCAAGACCAATCTGCGAGAAACAAACAACGAGAGGAGAGTATTAGAAAAAATAGCCAAGCTCAAATCTCCCCTCGCATTCTCACCTATTTCAGTAACTCGGCCTTTTTCATTAACCGTGATTCCCTTCCATTGACTAACATCTTTATCGCCCACGTCATCGTAGAGTATTTTCAAACTCTCGTTCTGCTTCTTCACCAGAAGTTCTTTCTCTTTCTCTTCGTCTCTTTTTTGGCTTTGGATTGCAATTGCTTGTTTTTTTATTTCGGCTTCATGACCTTGCATTGTTTTCCAACAGACCAGCAGCGCAGCCATATCACCCTTTATGTCCGTGTCTCGGCGCTCAGCAGATAAATTGTGATTATTACCGTAAATTAGGTCGAGTGTGTCCACTGATTTCTGATCGAGGCCTTTAGAGGTGGGGCGTGTATCGACGTCAAGCTCTTTTTCATTGCCCTTTTTTTGCACATCACGTTTAATGAGTTGCGGCTTGTTGTCGAGATCCTTAGGAATCTTGCCGCTCAATTGATTATAGTGCACATGTAGCACCTTGAGTTTGTTAAGCTTTCCTAGCTCCGAAGGGAAGCTGCCGGAGAGCGAATTGTTATTGAGTTTGATGCTGGTCAGCTCAGGTAACTTGCCAAGAATCGACGGAATGTCTCCAGTCAATTGATTAGAGGACAAAGAGATCTCCGTGAGCGCTTTACACATTTTCAGGGCCTCTGGAATTTCCCCCTTTAGCTCGTTATTTGAAAGATTGAGGAATTTAAGCTTTTTGCAGTTACCAAGCGACTCGAGAATTTCACCCGAAAGCTTGTTTTCACTGAGGTCGAGTTTAGTAAGCGCTGCGACGAGCGTAGCGAGTCGCACGAAGATTAGCGTCGACGGGATAGATTAGCGTAGCGAAGAAAGATGCTTGTGCGTTTAGACCATAGCTACGAGCGCAGCCGAAGTACTCGCGCAAATATTGAGTTCGTTACTGTCAATTCGCTCCTCCCAGTTTCTCACCTTCCAGATCTTCTATCATACTAGCCGTTGAAAGGTCCCCCGAGAGCTTGCTATCGACCCAAACTGTGTATATGCGATATATTATGCAAGGGGTTAATGAGATAATCCATATTAAGAGTGTGGTTCGATTTCTGCTATTCAATTCTCACCTATCTCCGTTACCCGATAACCCACGATGGTTATTCCCTTCCATTTACTGTGATCCGAAGGGCTTCCCATGTATAGTTTTGTAGTACAAGAGCTATTATCTGAAACATCTTCGTTAGGCTTCGTGTTCATGTGAATCCAACATTTCTCCAGAGCTTCCATCTCCTTCTTGATAACCCCATCACGGGTTTCCGCTAGTAAGCCAGCGTTGGCGCTGTATTGAAGGTCATGAATGCCAAGGCTTTCTCTTTCGTCGAGCTTCTTGGGAATTTTCCCGACGAGTGCATTATTGTCGACTTGAAACGTTTCAAGGTTTGTCAACTCTCCGAGACTTTCAGGGAGATCGCCCTCAAACTCGTTACTGTTTATTTTGAAAACCTTAAGTTGTTTCAGAGATCCAAGTTCTTTGGGGATCTCGCCGCCCAGCTTATTGTTCGATACAGATAGTTCTTCTAAGGCGGTGCATCCAGGATAATCGCCCAATCCGCCCAGTTCCGCCGGCAATCCTGAAAAACATTGACAATTCCGGCGTTTTGTGTTAGGGCCGTTTGCGTCGTAGACTAGACGTAGCTGTATGGGTTCCTTATAGCGCGCCGACCTCACCTATTTTAATGCTCCTGTTCTTTTTTTCCGCTCCATTCTCCAACAAATTGTTTCGCAGTCTCAGCACTTTCAGTCGTTTCAAATGGCCAATCTGCCGAGGAATCTTCCCCTTCAGTTTGTTATCTTCCAAGTTCAGCGAAGTCAGGCATCGTAGTTTACCGATGTCATCTTTTGGGATTTCACCCGAGAGTCTACAATTGGACCACTCTGTAAGTGTGCGTGTGTGAGCGATCGTTGTTTGTCTGCGATTGACTGAATGCTGCGAGAGATCAAACTCCACTGCTTACCTATCTCAGCAACACGGCCTGTCTCTGGGTCGATCTTAACGCCTTTCCACATGCGAATATCCTTATCACCACCACCGCGGTACAGCAGTGACATATGGTTCTCTTTGAGATGCCCGGATGGTCCAAGAAGTAGTGGCCCTCCCATCTTCTCCCAGCATTTCTTAACATGTTCTATTTCCTTTCCAACGACTTGCTCGCGCTTTTTCGCCGTCAAGGGATAATCTTTCTTGTTGTTGTTCATAGGGAAATTGCTACCATACGTCAACTTCAACTCCTGGGGCCGATCAGGCGCTTCGAGTTCAGAAGGGATCAGACCGTGCAGCCCGTTGAAGTGCACGGAGAGTACCTTCAAGTCGTTAAGCGATTTCAACTCCGAGGGAAATTCTCCAGAAAGTCGGTTATTGTTAAGATAGAGGTGAGTTAGTTCATTCAACCTGCCGAGCGTCTCCGGAATCTCGCCGTCCAAATCATTATATTCTAGATTGAGAAACTTTAAGGCCGTCTGGTCTAAATTAGGTATGTCGCCTGCGAGGGTGGGGTGGGCAGCGAGCGTAGCGAGCAGTGTTAGAATTTCGATTTTTGAAACCGTTCATCACTCAGCTTCGCGCTATGCAATTTCTCCAAACCGTCGCTCACCCCAGAGTTGATTTTTGCTAAGGTCGAGATGAGTCAGTTCCTTGCATTTGTTGAACTCTGCTGGAATCTCTCCGCTCAACTTATTTTTGTTGATAATAAGTTTTTGAAGTTCACCGAGTAACCCTAATTCTTTCGCAATCGCCCCCTGCAAGTTATTTTTCGAGAGGTTGAGCAAAGTAAGGGCCGATAAGTTTCTAAACTGAGGTGGGACATTTCCTGAAAGCTTGCAATTGCTGCAATTGGAGCGAGCGAGTGGGAGCAGTAAGATGCAAACGACGCGTTAGAACTAGAGAGGATGATAGTGGAGCTTTCTCGTCTTCTTGGCTTCTCACCTCCAGTCTATTTCTGTAACGCGATACCCAACGACCTTGACACCTTTCCACTTGCTATGGTCTTTTGGCTCGCCGTTGAAAAGTTTGGCTGGATCGCCACCCAGTGCTTTCCAGCACATCTTCAACGCCGACTTATCCACGTCGATTGGCTTCTGTCGGTTGGGGGCCTTGAGATCGTTGTTGTCGTAGTACGCAAGAGCATTGAGGTCGAGCTCTTTCGAAATATCAAGCTCAGAAGGGATTATGCCGTCAAGTTGATTGTGTTGAACGTGGAGCTTTTTGAGGGGGAGTTTTCCTAACTCAGATGGAAAGTTCCCAGTTAGCTTATTATCGTCAAGGTAAAGCTCTTCAAGCATCTTACAATTCGAAAGAATCTTAGGGACTTGCCCTTCAAATTGATTTCCGTTCAGACGGAGCACCTTAAGATTTGATAGGTTTCCCATCTCTTCCGGGATGGTACCGCTCAAGCTCTTTGTAGTTTCTTTATCTCCTTCGTCTTCACCGTCGTCGTCAGCATCATTCCTTTTGAAAGTTTTGACGTTTTGACCGAGGTTTAGAACCTTAAGCGATTTCAAAAACCCTATTTCCTTAGGGATGTTACCGTAAAGATCTTGCTTGTTCCAGTCCAACTCGGTTACTCGAATGACACCTCCAGCTTCAGCAACAGTGACATTGGCCCACTCTTCTACATTGTCACCCGCGTCGTTTCTCAACACTTTCGTATCGCCCCCCAATCCTTTCCAAATCTTAAGGACGTTCTCGGCATCCTTGCCCAAATTGCCTCTCGGCTGAACATTATTCGACCCATCTTCTTTGGGCTGAGGCAAAACCAACCATGTTAAGGCATCTAAACCCTTTACGGACGGAGGAACGTTGTCGTCCTTCAGCTCTGGGTTTCCATTGAACCAAATTCTGTACAACGCATTACAGTTTACGAGGGCTTCCAAGGTTGAACCGACATCTCCTTGCAGCTTATTTTTACTAACGCGAAAGTCTTCCAGTTGCACGCATTTGCCAATGTCCTCCGGAATTTCACCCGTGAGTAAATTATTACTAAGGAAGAGCTTTTTTAAGTTGCTCAGCTTGTGGAAGCAATCCTTCGGTAATTCTTGAGCGAGCTTGTTCTGCTGGAGGTTGAGCTCTTGCAGCTTGGCACAGTTACCTATCTCGGCATAAAAATAACTAAGGTAGTTGTGGTTCAGATCGAGCTTGACCAGGTTTTGCAACTGTCCGATAGTTATCGGGATTTCTACGACGAGCGTAGCGAGTCGCAAGAAGATTGGCGTTTATGAGTTAGAGTTGCGTAGCGAAGAAAACGGCGTCCGCGTTTACACTGAAGCTACAAGAACAACGAATTACGACCGCAGTTATCGCAATCCCAGCTCGTCGCTTCGCTCCTCGCGGCTTCGTACCCCCGCTTAGAGAGTTTCGGGACAAGATTAGCTGCGACAAGCGAGTAGAGTTACACAAAATTCGGAGTTAGCGAGTTAGTATTGAGTACATAGAGCGAAACAACGATTTATTTGATTAAATGCGTCTCACCTCTGACAGCATCTTAATATTTCCGATCTCCTTCGATATTTCGCCAGTTAGACCCTTTTCACTCCAATCTGTTACGAAAATAACGATAGTTAGCACTCATTACCACTGAATTAATTGTCCCCTCCCCTCCTCCTTTACTTACTTAATTTGGTGACTCTGCCTTTTGAGATAGTTACTTCACTCCAGTTGAAAATGTCATTCCCCGCTCCGTTCGTTAACATCTCCGGGGCCCCTCCTAGGGCATCCCAGCATGCTTGGACCGCCTCTGCGTCTTTGCCGAGGTATCCTATGATCTTGACGTCTTCCTTGTTATTGAGATGAACCAAATTAAGCCACTCAATGCTTTCTACTACCGTTGGGAGTATGTCGAGACCCGAATGGTTCTCTTGGACGTAAAGCTTAGACAACCGTGCACAGCCCTTCAAATCCGATGGAACACCTGCAATGTAGTGAGAGAGTTGGGAGTTAGGCTCGGCAACAACAAAGTGGGGTCGAAAATGTTTGTCGCCGAATTGATTTGGGCGCATTTGCCTCACCTCCTATTAGCTCGTTCTTTTCGAGGTGAATCACATTCAGACTTACACAAGCACCAAGCGCGCAAGGGATCTCGCCGATTAGCTTGTTATCATCTAGGCGTAGAACTGTCAGCTCTTTTAGCTTTCCGATTGTTTTGGGTATGGTTTCGCTGAGGGAGTTTTGGCTGAGATTGAGACACTGAAGTTCGTCAAGGTTTCCTATCTCGTCTGGAATTTTACCCGTTAGCTTGTCACCAACTGCTTGTTGTTCGATTTCTACTTGATCAGGTTTGACGTTCTCTTCAACCTCTTCAATCTCTCCAACCTCTTCATTTTTCTCGACTTCTTCAACCTTTTCTCCTAACTCCGTGCCCTCCTTTTCCTTTTCACTGGCTTCTTGTTCTTTCTTTGTATCATTGTCATCGTCTTCGTCATCGTCTTCTTTATCATTCTCTTCTGCCAATTTCTTCTTAAAGGCTTCGATACTGCTTCCAGACCAATCAAGTTCTATGACACGATTAATTTTATCGTCAACGGTAACCCCAAACCATTTTTTGACGTTGTACTTCGAGCCCTTCTGCAGTATCTCGACTTTCATACCCATGTCCTTCCAGAGTTGTTTTAACGTTTTCAAGTCTCTACCCAAAAGTCCCGTTGACGTTTCTCCGTTGCTGTCTACTTGCAGATTCGTAAGACTAGTCAACTCGTCAACATCTGAAGGAACATTTTTTTTGAAGAGTGCAGAATTTTCTTGGACGTAGAGTTTTTGCAACTCCTTACACTCGCCCAAACCCTGAGGAATTGCTCCCTCGAGTTGATTATTGTTCAACCAGAGCTCCTCGAGAGCCCCGCATAAACCGAGTGCCCCAGGAATCACGCCTGTGAGTTTATTGTACTGAAGGTAGAGGCGTTTCAGTTTGACGAGACGTCCAAGGGAGTCTGGAATTCCTGATTTTTCTTCTTCTCTTCTTCCGAGCTGATTCTTATTTAGGAGGAGCGCCTCCAAATTCAGGCACTGGCCAAGACTTTTGGGGATTTCGCCGTATAGGGAATTAAAGTTAAGGTTTAATACAACAAGGTTGATGCAGTTACCCAACGATTCAGGGATTTCTGAAGAGGAGAAAGTGTTAGTCACGACGACGTTGACTTCTTGAAAACTTCTTGAGCATTGTCGATGGCTCTCATTTTCTCACCTCCAGTCAGGTCATTGTAGTTGAGATGAAGTTCTTTCAGATTCTTGCAACCAGGGTAATCTTCGTCGCTGTCCATTCCTGGGCAAGGAGCGGGGGGGAGCGTGTTAGATATGTGACGAGGAGCGAAGCGACGAAGTCCTGTCTAGTTCTCATCTCGTCGCTTCCCGCGGATTTTAATTCCCGTCTCACCTAAAAGGGATAATGACGAGAAGGTCCCCCCCTCTGTGCCGCCAAGAGCGGGAGGGATCGAGCCAGAAATGTTGTTCCTGTCAAGACGAAGTTCGGTCAACTCTTGTAATAGTCCTATCTCTTCAGGAATGGAATCTTTGATCTTATTCGAGCTAAGATTTAGAACCTTCAACTTATCCAGCTTATGTATCGCTGGTGGAATTGACTCCTTGAAGTTTTGTTCGGACCAGTCTAGTTTAGTCACTCGACCATCTTCAATAAAGACCTTTTCCCACTTATAGACATCGTTTTCTTCTCCTTTCCTCAAGGTCTCTTCGTCTCCACCCAGGGCCTCCCAGATTTCTAGAACAGCTTCTGCGTCATCGGATAACTTTCCTCTGATTTGCAGGTCGCCGTTGAGATAGATCCGAGTCAGTTTCTCCAATTTTTCGACCTCGAACGGAACGACTTTGCTGAAACTTTCATCGTTGTTTTGGAGGTTCAATTTAATCAACTCCTTACACATGCCCAACTCCGGAGGAATCGCTCCTGTAAGGTCATTGTTGTTTAGGTGAATCTCTTCGAGATGGATACACTTGCCAAGGCTTGCGGGGATCGGGCCGTCAAAGTTATTCTCTTCTAGACGGAGAAACCTTAACTCTTTGCAGTTTCCCAACTCTTCCGGAATTGTTTGACATAACCCTTGCTTGTCTTCCTTGTTGTTTTCCAGGCGGAGCTCGCGCAGATTCGCGCACTTGCCAATGGCTTTTGGGATCGGACCCGTAAGAGCATTCTCAAAAAGGCGAAGCACTTCCAACTCTCTCAACTGACCAATTTCATCGGGAATGGTCCCCGTAAGAGAGTTTTGGCCGAGTTTGAGGAGCTTGAGCTTGGTTAGTTTTCCGATTGCCTCTGGAATTTTGCCATTTAAGTTTTCCCTTTCCCACTTTAATTCTGTCACACGGCCGATTTTATCGTCAACAGTGACGTTAGACCATCTGCGACGAGCGTAGCGAGTCGTGTGAAAATTTGCGTTGATGAGTTAGAATTGCGTCGCGGTGATAGTGGCGTTGATATCTAGACTGGAGCTACTAGTGTAGCCAGATAACGAGCGGAATTACCACATTCCCAGCTCGTCGCTTCGCTCCTCGCTGTGTCTCACTTAAAAATGTCACCGCCAGCTCCAATTTTCAAATTCTCTTCGGTCCCTCCCATCGCTGTCCAGCAAGCCAGGACCGCCTCTGCGTCATCGCCTAACTTTCCCTTAATCTGAAGCCCCGTGTTGAGGAACAACCGGGTGAGTTTTTTCATTCGAAATTCGATCTCCTTCGGCAATGTATGGTCCATGTCAGGGTTTTCTTGAACGTAAAGTTCAGTTAAGTGCTTGCAAGACCCGAGCTCCTTAGGGATACTGCCCGTCAGCTCATTTTTGCCAAGGCGAATCTCTTGCAAATTATCACATTCGCCGAGTCTAATTGGAATCGTGCCTTGAATCTTGTTTTGTTGGAGGTACAGCACTTTAAGCTGTGAGGAGCGGCGAGCGAAGCGAACCGTGTTAGATTTGTTGGGCAGGGTTTCGACTGAAGCTACTGGATCGTCCTCCGCTCGTCGTTTCGATCCTCGCAGTCCTCACCTGTTTCATCTTGCCGCAATCGGGTATATTTCCTACTAGCTGATTGTTGTGGAGGTGAATCACTTCAAGCTTCTCGCAATTTTTAAGTGAGTCGGGAATGCTGTTTTGAAGTGAGTTTTGCCCGAGCTTGATCAACTTAAGCTCTGTCAAGTCTCCGATTCCGGCGGGAATTCTCCCGCTAATGTTATTCTCAGAGAGGTCAAGGACCTCTAGGTGGCTAATCTTGCAGATATCCCCCGGGATATCTACTCCTCCGAGGTCCATATTCTTCCAGTCTACGTTGAGACGGAACACTTTGTTAGAAAATGTTGATTCTTTAACCAGCTACTTCTTCAAGTCTCACCTAATTTGCCAACGCGACCTCCAATTAGCTCTACGCCTTTCCATTTCGAGACGTCGCCTACATTGTTGTTCTTTAAAACTTGTGGTTCGCCGCCCAAGGCTATCCAGACTTTCTCCACCAATTCAATGTCTTCGCCTAGCTTTCCCATAATTTTGAGTTCCTTGTTGGGTAAATGTAGCTTGGTAAGTTTCGTTAAAGGCCCGGTATCAAACTCGTCAGCTATCAAATCTTTGTTTCCGTGAAGCAACAGTTGATTCAAGTCCACGCACTTGCTGAGATCCGGAACAGGTCCGCTAAGACGGTTATTACTCAATTCAATTACGCTCAAGTGAACCATAGTTCCGATGCTGGCAGGGATGCCGCCGTTGAGGAGGTTTCTACCAATACCAAGATAAAAAAGTTCGTCAAGCTTGGAAATCTCGGAGTTGATTGTTCCGCTCAGGTTTTGATTGTACCAGTCTGATAGTATTTAGTGCGTGTAGGTGTGCGTGTCAGAGAGAGCGAAATCCCTGCCACCCTTTCCCACTTCTCGCTCACTCACCTAGCCTTGTAATTCGACCACTTTTCACGGTGACGAGGTTCCACTTCGTAACGTCAAAGCCGACGTCAACACCGTCAACCATCGTAATCGCCTTCGGATCGCCTTTTAGGCTCTCCCAGAGATTCATCACAAACTTTCCGTCCTTGCCTAAGCGTCCTTGGGCGTGGATGCCACTGTTAAAATGAATCTTTTCCATTCTTGGCAAGGACGATACCTCGTCCGGCGTTTCTTCGATGAAACGTTCGTTATTATCTTGCAGATTCAAGATATGGAGTTTCTTGCAGTTGCCTAGTTCTTTCGGGATCCCTGTGAATAGGAGAGCAGGAAAAAATTATGTTAGAAATAGTCACGATACTAGAAGTAGTTTATACTAGCGAGGAGGAGCGAGGAGCGAAGCGACGAGGATTTGGGTTTTACTTGATTTCGTACAACTCATCGCCTCGCTCTGAGCGCTCCTCGCTTGGTTTGCGTTCATCGGCTCGCTTCGCTCGCCGCTCGAGTCGAGAAGACGAACTGAAAAATATGCGGCGGCATTGGCCAGCGAGGAGTGACGAGCAGCAAAAGAGACGGTCCGCGTGTTTCATTCACCTCCGGTAAGGTTGTTCCCGTTTAGGGAAAGCTCTTCGAGATTGAGGCACTGTCCAAACTCAACGGGAATCTTGCCATCAAGATTCTCGTTTTCGTGGACACGGACCATCTTAAGCTTGGAGCAGTTGCCTAGCGCTTTTGGAAGTGGTCCATTGAGATGGTTTTTTTCAAGGCCAAGATCTTCCAACGCCTCGCATTCGCCAAGCGCGTCGGGGATCTCGCCCGTAAGGGCGTTATGCTCGACGTGCAGTGTCTTAAGCTCCTTCAAGTTTCCGATCTCGACGGGTATCTGTCCGCTAAGACTCTGCGAGGAGAGGTCGAGGATTAATAACTTGCTCAGCCTTCCGAGTTCAGGCGGAATTTGATCCTTAAAGCCTTTTTCGGACCAAGCTGCAAGGGTTGCAAGTAAAAGCGAACGAGAGTTAGAGCTGAATGCGTAAAGGGGTAATCATGCCGTGCTTCTCGGAAGTCACGGGCGAAAACATGGAAGGGACGAGGTTAACGCTGCAGAAGTACCACGAGGGCATGCAGGCGAAGAACGTCAGCGAGACCGACAAAATCGGCTTCGAGTTCACCATCAGGACCCCGTCGACCCCTCGCAGATACAAACAATTCGACGAGCGTATGTTGAGCAAGGTTATAAACTCACTTAATTTCGTGACCCGGTTACTGTCTTGGTCAACGACAGTGCCCACCCAGTCGCTGATGTTGTCCCTCGAACCCTTAATCAGATCTTCCTCGGCACCGCCCAACTTGATCCAAGCCTGCAGGACGATCTCTCTGTCCTCGTCCAAACTTTTCGACCCCTCTTGCTGAGTTTTCGGGACGACGGCGTCAGGGGTGGGGGAAGGGGACTTCGCAGTGGTGTCCACTTTCGGCTTGGAGTCGGGGACGGCACCAGGGTTGGTGTCGCCGGGGGCGGACGTTGGGGTGGTGGGCTTCGCGTTGGGCTTGGGGGAGGGAACCGTGGTGAAGCCGGGGGACTCGGACGTGTCAGGCTCGTCTGGGGCCTCCCGGCCCGAGTTGTCGCGAGCGGTGGGCGACCCTGGGCGAGGAGCGGAGGCAGGGGGCGGTGGGCGGTGGGAGGGACGTGTTAGATGTGTGATGAGGATGTGACGAGGAGCGAAGCGACGAAGAGCGGTCGTGTTCTCATCTAGTCACTCCGCTCCTCGTGGTCTTGTCGTTGTCGTCGCTTCACTCCCCGCGGATTTTAATTCCCGTCTCACCTAAAAGGGACAAGGGCGAGGAGGACTCCTGCGACGAGCGTAGCGAGTCATGGAGTTTGGAGTTTACGAGTTAGAATTGCGTAGCGAAGAAAGACCATTGCGCGCTTAGACTAAAACTACTAGTGAAGTCGAATTACGACCGTGATTATCGTATTCCCAGCTCGTCACTTCGCTCCTCCTGACTTCGTACCTGAGTGTCTACTATAGACGACCCAGGAGTGAGCGACTGGATCGGGAGCTTCCTGTCGCTACCGCCGCCGCTGGCCATCCTGTTGAGGGAAAAACTCTTCCTTGAGGGAGAAGCCCCCCCCTCCTCCGACTTTTTCTTGTCATCAGACATCTTGCGGAGGATATCAGGTGAGCCTAAAGAAATGCTGCGCGAGGCTTGCCTGGACGTGAATCCGAAAGCTACTCGTGCAAATACCTCCGCCTACACTCTTATCTATATAAGGGCCAGGCGTTCACAAAATATAAGGATATAGTACGAGGTGCTTATTCTCGAAATTAGGCTTTCGAGAGGATGTCGAACACACACAGGCCGAAGAAAAAGCTGCAGGGCCCTGTTGGAGGTTTCCGAACGGGGGGCGAGCAGCAGAACTTGACGGTGCGTGAAATCTCAATAAATTAGCTTCTGACTGAAATACTATGGGTATAACTGCGGTATAGCTGGCTGTATTGAGGGTTGGTTTTAGGCATATCTTTTGGCGAAATTTACCTGCTTTGGGAAATGTTCCTGCTTTGGGAAATGTTGTCAGATTTGATCTGGCACACTTCGCAGAGCGTCGTTACCTTCGCGAACGACGAAGCCAACGATCACGCTTGGTTGAACTGTGTGTCGTGGACTGGAACACGAATTGGACGTCACGCCATGCTTTCTTTTTTAGTGCTGGACGATGGGAAGGATAGTGAGCTGTATGTGATGATAACATGAGCACCAGAAACGCTCTTCCTGGCCGCTTTAGCCGTGTTCAACGCAATTGCCTCTTCCCAGTCTTGTGCTACATGGAGGCCCTGACACAAGCACATTATTGTTCATCGTCGATACCGTGGATTGCCATTCCAACGACGACGACGACGACAAAACACGCAGACCTGGTCTGGCCTTTCATCTCGCTTTTCGAACCTCAGGCGGGGGGCAAATTAAAAAGACATAGACGATTTTAAACATAATACATGAATACTTTCTCACTACTCTTCCCGTTCTCTTCAACGTTACCGTCATCTTTTCCTTCCTTTGTACATTGGATTCTCCGCACCAAAAACACTTCCCTTTCTCTCAACAATATCAGTCAACTCAACCTACACTTCCCTTACCCCCACTCCCCCAACCTCTCGCTCTCCGATCACTTGCCCCCCCACTTCCCACTCGCCCACCTCTCGCTCGCCAAGCTTCAACTTCCCCTTATCCTTCTTTCTCCCTCTGCTCGTCAAAGCTGTACTGGCCATACTGTCCGAACTGGTGCTCGTGTCGTCCTTCGGGAAGAAAGACCACCCCACGAATAGAGCGAAGATCACTCCCTGACAAACTATCAGCAACAAACCCATAACCGCAGCGTCGTAACCACCTCCCGCCACGAGACTACCCGCCTCCATCAACTGCGAAGTTATGAAAACGAAGATGATCTGCAAGGTCGACAAGATCGCTATAGCTCTATCCCTTTTTTTCGTTGTAAGGGTTTGCTTGGCATAAAATAGTGAGGTACAACACGTTCATAATCAAGCCAGCGGCGAGCTGGGAGAAGCTACTGGGCTCGATGGTGCTCAGGACTCCGGTCATCATCAAACGACGAGTCGTCTCGATTACCTCCCAGTACCAGAACTCAGGCTTGTATGGTTCCCAAAGGAACATCTGAGCCGCGATCTAGAAGGAACGGTTGGTTTGTTGTAGTAGTTCTGTCGTTGTTCGTTCCTCGCCCTTCTTACCTCCTCATCCTCTAACCTCTCCTCGACATTCCTCGTCAACCTCGCCTTCTTCGACCTCAGCACCAAGTAGTACATCGCGACCACCCCGATTGGGAACACCAGCACCATCGACCAGCCGCACATAACCCAAAAGCCTCTGCCTCCATCGAAGCAACTAATGCTGTAGTCCTTTCTCAACAAGCTGATGTCGTTGTCCAGACTGTCGCACGGGAAGAGACCGAAGATCTGTGTCGTCAGCGTGGAAAGCACTAAATACGTGATGGCGATGGCAGTGGTGAAGCACCACGATCTTGTTTCCTAAAAAGCCCGCCTATCAAAATGAATAGCGCACAGGAGCCAATAGTCGCCAGCGTCATGTACAACGTCTTGTCGTAATAGCCGACTCATCCTGCCCAGCAGCCCACGCTCACCATGTTGAAGACGTCGACGTTTAAAAAGCTCGCAGCCTTCATCGCCTCCTTCACGTTTGCAGGCATGCTCATCGCAGGAATGATTGAAGGGAGGTTCACCATAATTTGGGCGGCGACAAAGATGCTGCGACGAGCGAAACGACGAGTTAGTTTAGAATGTTCTTAACGCGAGCAGCAAGAGTGGCACGATTTGTCGCTCGGGTGGCACGATTTGCCGCTTGAGCTAAACATCCTCGACGCTTCGCTCCTCGTGTGACTCACATCTTGCCTCCGTTCTTCAGCCGCTTTCCTAAACCCTTCTTGCCATTAGTCATCCTTTTGAAGAGGATGAGGAGACCACCGAAGAACATTGCGCCTGCAAAGAGAATCACGCCCGTCATGACGGTGTCCATAAGACTGCAGAAAATGTTAAGATAATTGTGTTAGAAATGATTTTAATTAGCTTCGGGAGGCGTCTCACGCGCATCTCACCTGTTATCGCAACTCCTGCATAAGAGCAGCGGGTCCTTTGTCCACCCATCCAAGCACAAATTACAGTAGGGGCCCTCGTGGCCCTCGCGGCAGTAGTCAGTTCCATTCCCCCCAACGCAGGCGTCCGCAACTGGGCACCCCCCCACGTCAATCGACGTGCTGCCCATCTTACACCAACAAGGCATGATCATGAGCGTTTCTAAAGTCATGGATGGTTTGAGCTCGTCCACCCCTTCAAACACGTCGATACAGCTCCCTTCTATATTGTCGTACTTTCCTGTGGGGCAAGCGCACGCGCTGGCATCGGTCGAATTCTCGGACGTGGTCACTGAGCGCTTGAGGACGCCCTCACAACGCGATCAGGAGTGCACTCCATTGTCCTCTTTGAACCTTCCGATCTCACACGCTGAGCAGGTTTCGCCGGTGAGGGTGAGACCAGGCTCACACGTGCATGTGCCGTCATCGTCATCGCCCCCGATGAATCTGGTGAAGGTCGCTTGGCACACAGGAAGTGGCCCTGTCGGTGAAGTTCGTCTCACCCTCGGGGCACGAGGAACAACTTTCCGAGGAAGATGCGGAGTAGGTCCCGAGGGTGCAATCGGAGCAGGCCTCTGGCTCGCTTGAGGTCGCCGAAGTTACCAAATGCTTTCCCGCAACGCACGGCGTGCACGAGGCGGAGGAGGCGCCGCTGTAGGTCCCTGACGCGCACTCGGAACAGGCGTCAGCCTCGCTCGAGGTTGCAGCTGAATGCAGGTACTTGCCTGCCGCACAGGGAGTACAAGACTGGGAGAAAGCTCCGCCGAAGGAGCCGGCAATGCAATGCGTGCAGCTCGTTCTTCCGGGGGCGCTGAACTCGCCGGCAGAGCACGGGGCACAAGAGTCCAAGGCTTCGCCCTCGGATGGATTGGAGGAGCCGGCGGGGCACTGGTAATAGCTAGGGCCGTGACTATCGCGAGTACCGTACAAGGTAGAAACGTCCGAGTTAGTGAGCTGCAAGGGAGGGGTGGGAAGGGGTTTGAGGGGTTAGGGGAAGAGGTTTAGGGGGCGGGGGAGTACTGCGTGAACTTACCTCCACGCCGTGCCATACTTTGAGTTAGGCGGTGGTGCCGTACATGAAAGAATCCATGATACGCCCATGGTAATACGCTCCGATGTAGTGATTAGTACAAGTTAAAATGTTGGGTTCAAATCCGTCTGTGTAGGTTCCGGCTAGGACGCCGTTCTTGTACATCTTCATGTTGGTGCCTGAGACTGTGAAGACGAAATGTTTCCACACGTGCGTCCATGGGGAGCAACAGCCGTCGGGGTTGCTCGTTTCGAGGACCTTGTTCGTTGACCCCTGACGAACATAACACGAGATTGAGCCACTAACTCCATTGAAGGCCAACAGGAAATTGTCGCTGATCTCACTGCCAAAATCAAATACACGACTGGAGCTGGTGGGGGTGTCGTACTTGAAATACACCTCAATGGACGTGGTGCCGCCCCACTCCCAGTCGCCAATGCCAGCGTAGTCGTTGGTTCCGTCAAGACTGAGACCGTCAGCGGAACAGGTGGGCCCGTTCATCGGCGTGGCGTCGAGGTCCCCAGCGATGGAGTCGGTGACCGGTGAGCCTGTGAGGGGCGAGCGAGCGAGTGAAGCGAGAGTATTTTAGGTTAGAAAATTCAACAGAGTGCCATTACATTGCGTCGCTTCGCTCCCCAAGCATCGCTTCACCTGTGGTGCACCCGCGGAAGTCCCAGAAGTGGTGGGCGGTGTTGTGGGGGGCGTAGAGGACAGTGACATCGGATTGTTGGAGTTCTACGCCGTTCCAGAGCTTGATGTAGACGATGGTGCCGTCCATGAAGTAGTCCATGCTACCCACGTTCCAGCCCGTGTTTCCAGCCCCGATGTTGTGATTGATACGAGTCAAGGCGTTGGGTTCCCATCTACTTGATCCGGTTCCGGCTAGGACCTCATTCTTGTAGGCCTTCATGGTGGTGCCTGAGACTGTGACGACGACGTGCGTCCAGGTAGAGGTTTCGAAGTTGCTCGTGGTGAGGTGCTTATACGTTGACCCCTGACGAACTAGCCAATAGGCTGTTGACGTAGTTGCGTAGTTTCCCAACATGACATTGTCGCTGTACTGTCCACTGCCAAAATCAAATGCACGACTGTAGCTGTTGAGGCTGTCGTACTTAACGTACACCTCAAAGGACGTGGCCCCACCAAACTCAAAGTCATCAACATCCGCAAAATCATCAATCCCGTCCAAACTAAGTCCATCAGCTCCACAACTCGCTCCATTCACATGCGTAGCCTTAAGCGATCCGCCCTCGCTGTCGACGACGTGGTTGCTGGAACATCCACGGAAGTCCGTGGGTGGCGGCGTGGACGTTAACGAGGAGGAAGATCAGGACGACTGAGAAGGAAATTAGTACGGAGTAGGAGATATATAACCATCGTTGAGTAGGTTACAGGGGGGAAGGAGGGGAGGGGGGGAGGGGGTTGGCTTTTTCTAAGATCTCGCTTCTTTCGCTCTGGCAAAAAAATCTATTCGGGGCCAAAAAAAAGCTACCTGACTTCGACCGCCATCCCTGAAATGTCGTCCATCTTGTTAGTTAAGCCCAAGATCTGCGCCAAGCCCCTTCGAAGCATCTTAACTCCAACGCTGTTCTTTCGAAATTCATGCTCCTTCTAAAAGCACGCGTTCATCTCATCTAGCTTCACCAACTTTTCGGAGCATATGCGTCAAATAGAAGCAAATAAAACTTAAAAAACCCCAACTATTTCATCAATGTTTTCTTGAAAAATGTAGTTCGTTCTTTATCGCTTCGCGATTTCCTACTCTCAGTTCCGTTCCTCGCCCCCCCCCCTCTCTCCTCCCTCGTCACACAATACAATAATACGCCCCCTCCGCTCTACTTCTTCGCCGGGAGTCCGGGCTTACGCATATCGTAAGTTCCCCAGACGTTGTTGAGCTGCTGCGTAACCCTGTAGAGAGAGTAGAAGGGTCGAAAGGCGTTAGAACGAACGTTTCAAAACAAGCAACATTCCATGTCACAATAAAAAAGACCCCTCACCTAATAAACGTAGTCCTCTTCGGCAGCTCCTTAATCGTACTAGCACCAACGTACGTACACGAGCTCCTAATCCCTCCGAGAATATCCAAAATAGTGTTACTAACACTCCCCTTATACGGAACGCTCACAGTCTTCCCCTCGCTAGACCTGTAGTTCGCCACTCCCCCAGAGTGCTTCTCCATAGCTGTGGCGGAGGACATGCCGTAGAAGAGCTTAACCTTCGTCCCGTCTTCGTGAACGACGAGCTCACCTCCTGATTCATCGTGCCCAGCGAACATACCTCCAGTCATAACGAAATCCCCCCCTGCTCCCAACGCCTTCGAGAAATCCCCAGGACACGTGCATCCACCGTCGCTTACAACGTGTCCGCCGAGACCGTGGGCGGCGTCGGCGCATTCGATAACGGCGGAGAGTTGAGGGTAACCGACGCCGGTTTGTTTGCGGGTCGTGCAGACGGAACCGGGGCCGATACCGACTTTGATCACGTCGGCGCCGGAGAGGATTAGCTGATGAGGTTGTGTGTTAGCGTGGTGCGTGTAAAAATGGATAAATTGAAACACGAACCAACCCTTTCTCACCTCCTCAGTCATCTCACAAGTAACAACATTCCCCGCGATAATAATATGCTCCGGAAAAAGTCCCCTACACTTTCTAACGCATTCGATGAAAAATTCGGAATAACCATTCGCAACATCCAAACAAATGAAAGGGATTGAAGGGCATAGGATTAAGATTTCTTGGAGTTTTACCATATCAGATTCAGAGCTTCCCGCACTAGCGGCGACATAGTTCAATGCGTCTGGGTTGGCTGCGGCGAAGGACGCCCACTCGGAGAGCGTGTAGTGCTTGTGGATACAGGTTATTATCTTGTGAGCGGAAGCGGCGATTGCGATTTCGAAGGTTCCTGTCGTGTCCTGTATGTTTGTTTTGGTTTGTTAGAGTTAGGACATTTTATTTTCACAAAATAGCGACCAAGTCCACCGTCGACCTCCGGCATCGCTGAGGCGGTGCCTCCCTCACTTTCACTTTCTCACCATATTAGCAACCATAATCGGCACCCCCGTCCAAGTCTTACTGCTGTGCTTAAACTTGAACTCCCTCTCTACCGATACTTGGGAACGACTCTTTAAAGTGGAACGTTTGGGGCGGATTAGGACGTCCTGAAGGGAGAGGAGTGGGGGGGGATCGACGGGGTGAGAAGTGGAACAGTTTGGAAAATGAGGCTATTCGGGTGGAATTACGATGAAATGATGCAGGATGGATGGTGTATCGTAAAGTTTACCTTGAAGTCGAGCTTGATATCATTTTCGATTCGCATGGTCGCCGAGAAACTGTGGGAGTAAAGGATGCATATCGCTGGATGCTCCTTTTTTTGTCTCGTCGCTGAGCACAGTATTAGAAATTTGAGGAACCCATTCTGAAGTCATTTACGACCACAGTCAACGTACAAACCTTTTTGCCAGTCCAGCTACCACTCAGTCCCCCCGCCCCTCCGCCCCCCTCTTCCCCCCCAACGGCGCTAAAAATGAGCATCACACATGCTAACTCGTCGCTAACTCTCCTGCTGCTGCTCCTGTCCTTAATAAACACAGCCTCGGCTGCCTCTGACCCCGGAGGCTTCAACGCCACCAATTGCACCTCCTTCGACACCGTGTTCCCGAGCGGAAGCTCCGAGTACAAATGTAAGTGCGTTAAATTCATGAACAAAGCCTCTCCAACGCTAAAACGTGTATGTGCGCCCTCCTCATGAATCTTAAATAATATTCCTATTCTGCGTATCCCTCAACTTCAAACAAGCTTATTTTCGGGAAATATTCGGGCGATATCTTACGTAGATGTAATATCAGTAGATGAATCATGGGAACGGTCTTAAATGAATTGTGATGAATTGTGATGAATTGTGATGAATTGTGATGAATTGTGATGAATTGTGATGAATTGTGATGAATTGTTATGAATTGTTATGAATTGTGATGAATTGTTATGAATTGTGAAACCGTTTGGAGAATGAGAGCCGACCAAATGAGAGAGCGTTGGGAGCCAGAGGAGAGAGCTGGGAGAGGGAAACCTGAAACTCACTACGATACGCTACGTGTATGTGCCCCTCCTCGCATCATCTAAAATAAAATGTCTCTAACTCTCTCCCTTCCCCCTCTCTCTTTCCTCAAGACTGCAACTGCAAGGAAACCTCCAGCGCCGAGAACATCCCTCTAGGTATAATCCTAATAATCTGCGGATCAGTAAGTCTCAATATGGGTAATAACATAATGAGTTTAGGGCATAGACAGGAGGCGGAGGAGAAGGATAAAACTGATAATCCGGTGGAGGAGGATGGAGAGAAGAAGAATGAAACCTGTGTTAATGTGGGAGAAGAGAATCCTGACAATAATAAGGTTAACAAGATTGACTCACGTACAGAAAGCCCCACAGCTGGAGGGTTAGTAATGGTCTCTTCACCTACAACCCCTTACAACTCCATCAGCGGAAAGAAAGAAGACTACCTCGCAATGACGCCTTCCCCAGGAACCGTGAACGACGATGACCTTGAAGAAGTTATAACCCCGGAATCAGTTGATCCTATTACGGGGAAAGAACGGAGAATCAGAGCATCAATGGATAAACAGCGGAAACGAAAGAACTCTATAGGCATAGGCGTTAACAGCAGTATGGGTGTTCCACTAGCCGGTCCAGCCGCTGGAACGACGGATATAGTTGATTGGGTTGGACATAATTTAGCTCAGTTACCTCAACATGGGATAGACGGGTTTAATTTAATGGGACAAGCAGGTGCTATGGGGGCGGGAGTTCTTAGGGATTCTTTGCAGGGGGCGGCGATCGTTACGAGGGATTTAGCGAGTGGTAGTAATGGTGCTGTTGTGCATATTGCTCCGAATGGGGATGAGGGAGGAGGGTCGCCGGCTGTTGGTGGGAGTAAGACACCGACTATAGATGTGACGGGGAATGGGGGGGTTGGAGGACCACCGCAGTTGCTTCATAGTCAGAGTGCGCCGACTACGCCGAGTAATGAGGTTCTTGGGACGCCGAGGGAGGTTAAGAGTGGGGAGAAGGAGGAGGAGACGGATGTGGAGAAAGGAAAGGCGGGGAAGGAGGGGGAGGGGGAGAAGGAGGAAGAGGAGGAGGTGAGAAGGTTACGCGACGATATTCACGACGATCTCCACGACGATCTTCACGCAGTGCGACTTGTTTCCAGCTCTAACATCGTAACCCAAACTCCCACCTGCCGCTCCCCCCCCTCCCCCCGCTTTCGCAGGAACCACCGAAGAAGAACTTCACCTGGTTTATCGGAACCGTCATCTTCGTGGGCGGCTCGCTGCTCACCTTCGGCAGCTTCGGCTTCGCCCCGCAGTCAATCCTCGCGCCCATGGAGTGCAGCCAGTTCGTGTCCAACGTCTTCTTCGCCCGAATCATCCTCGGCGAGAAGGTCACTCACAGGCAGATCGTGGGAACCGCAGCCCTCATCCTGGGCATAATCTGCATCATCATCGCTCACACTGAAGCCTCCAAGGGGCAAGAGTCGTCTCACAGGCTCGACGCTGAGGAGATGGTCGTCTACTTCACCAGCGAAGGCACTGCGTTCTGGATTTACATGATGGCGGCTGGAGGCCTCCTCGTCGTCTCTCACACCACCTTCCTCAAGTACCGCGCCGCCAAGGCCAGAGGCGAAACCCTCTACAGGCACGGTCTCATCGAGCCCGGCTGCTTCGCCATCGTCTCCGCCCTCGTCGGCACCGTGAGCCTGCTCTTTGTAAAGTGCATCTCCGAGCTCCTCATCAAAACCCTCGACTCAGAATGCGGGGAGAACCAGTTCACACACTGGTTCACCTACGTCTCCATCATCTGCTGGATTCCCACCGTCAGCTTCTGGCTGTCGCGCATGAACTGGGGGCTGGCGCTTTACAGTCCGCTACTGGTGATTCCGCTGCTGCAGTGCGGGTTCGTCTTCTTCGCTATCTTGATAGGGGGGATTTACTTCCACGAGTTCAACGCGCTGATTCAGTCGCCCTACTTGGTGTTATTCATTGGAGGTGTTGGGGGCATGTTCTACGGTGTATTTTTGCTGGCTCCGAAGGACGGCATGCATTAGTTGAAATTGATAGCGGTGGGGGGTGGGGGGGGTTGGAGGGAGTGAATTTTGACCCCGACGCTGTGTGTAGTAGTAGATATGATTCGTGAAGTTAACTGTAATTATTAGCAATTTTATTGATAAAATTCATGATCGGGAATTGGGGGTTTTTACTACTAAACAGCGTTCTTACGAGCCATGGGCAAAGTGCATTGCGAAGTTGGATGAGATGAACACGTGCTTTTAAGGAATGAGCATGAATCTCAGGAACAGCGTTCGAGTTACGAACCTGCGAAGGGGCTTGGTGCGGATCTTGGACTTAACTAACAAGATGGACGGAATTCCATAGGTGGCGATCGAAGTCAGGTACCTGTTTTTGGCCCCGAAATTATTATTTTGCCGGAGCAAAAGAAGTAAAGCTTTGACGGGCAGAGGAAGAAAGAAGGATAAGGGGAAGTTGAAGCTAGGCGAGCGAGAGGTGGCCGAGTGGGAAGTGGGGGAGCAAGTGTTCGGATAACGAGAGATCGGGGAAGTGCAGGTTGAGTTGACTGATATCGTTGAGAGAAAGGGAAATGTGTTTGGCTCGGAGAATCCAATGTACAAAGGAAGGAAAAGATGACGGTAACGTTGAAGAGAACGGAGAGAGCAGTGTGAAAGTATCAATTTCTTATATTTAAAATCGCCTACGTTTTTTTAACTTTGCCCCCGCCTGCGGTTCGAAGAGCGAGATGCTTGGCCAGGCCAGGTCTGTGTGTTCCGTCGTCGTCGTCTTCGTCGGAATGGTAATCCACGGTATCGACGACGAATTATAAAGGTCCTCCAGGTAGCCGCAAGACTGGGTATACATAAACGCATTGAACAACAAATAAGCGGCCAGGGGGAGCGTTTCTGGTGCTCATGTTATGCTCCAAAAGTTGGCAAAGCTTGCCAGCGGATACACGTGAAGGAACCCTACAGATCGCTCCCACGCCTTCGTGGTTCATTCATTTCAGATTCCAGCCCCTACGATCCCTTTCTAAAGGGCTGCAGCCCTACGCCACCCCCCACGAACCCCTATGAAAGATCCTGCTTCTCATCAGCGATCCCCCAGACCGTTTTGCCTTAGAAATCTCCCAAAATCCTATAGTACATTTCCTACCTTCTCTACAGCACCAACGCGCTAACTGACCCACCCCCGCGCCCACTTCCCCCTCTCCTCCGGCTTCTTCATTGCATATCCTCCCTTCCTACGTTTTAATTGCAAATAGACCTTCCTTAACTGTCCCAACAGTGTCCCCACCATGTCCAAAGCTTTCAGCCCATCCTCCGTAGGCGACTCCTCCGGTGTTCAACTGAACCCGATCTCTGAACACGCCCCCTCCCCCCCCTTCTCCGCCCCTAAGTCCCCCGCCCCAACCTTCTCCGAAAAAGGCACAACAGGCATGCTCGAAACCCTCTCCAATTACTATAGGTACGGTGACACTAAGAACCCAAAAGTCGTCTACTCAGGTCCTGCAGATGTCATGGGCAGCGACGGATCAAAGAGCGAAGAGGACATCGCGACGGAAAGTCAGTACTGCCATGTTATTCCGGGTTTGGAGGATGGTGTTGATAAAGCGAGGGTTATTAAAGTTAGCCCTGATCAATCTCAGGTGAGGTTTTTTTTGGGAAGGGCGACAGCGGAGATGCCCGGTGGAGGAAGTTCTAATTAATACTGGAGGACTAACACGTTTTTTTCGACCCGTTACGCCTCCCCCCCCCTTCCCACAGCTGTTCGTTTCCGACGGAGACGAGGCCAAGAAGAAGGGAGCCCTGCACGTGCTCAACGTCGCAGAGGGGAAGCTGCTCCGGAAGTTCGATTACTACGACATGTGAGTTTTTTGAATTGGTTGAGCGGGGGGGGGGGGCGAAACGATATATATCGCTGCGGGCTTCGTTCGAGGCTCGCTACTCTCGCTAACCCTCGCCCTCGCAGTATCTGCTGCCTTGCTTTTGCGAACCCGGCAGATCCTAAACCCACCAAGATTTACGCTGGTACAGGAAACGGCGACATTGTCGCCTATGATGTTAAGCAACCAGAAGCGCCCAAAAAGAAGACCCCTGTCATCCTCAAAGGTGACAAGGAGGAGTCCCGTGATTATGACGAGCCGCTCGAAAGATTTGGAGAAGACCTAGATCAATCTCGAAAAGGTGAGAAGCTGCGAGGAACGAAGCGACGAGCTACCAACATGATATTTAAGCGAGTAAGCTGGATGTGCTGAAAGCGTTAGACTAAATGCACAAGTAGTTTTCGTCGTTACGCAAATTCTAACTCGTCAACTCCAAAATTCACGCAACTCGCTACGCTCGTCGCAGAAATCGTCACGGCTCATGGTGGTCGCGTCTACGGCCTCAAGGTTACCCATTACGGTCGCTTCTTGATCTCGGTCTCGGAGGACATGACTGTTAAGATCTGAGACATACAGACGGGCACTGCGCCGTCGAAACCCGTCCATTCATTTACTCAATCGGAGAAAATTTACTCCATCGGTGAGTGAGCGTTTTTAGCCTCTATTTTTAGCCTATTCTAACACAGCTCTTCTTTTTCGCAGACACGCTTTCGTTCGACTCGGCAGCTGTCCTTGACCACGAAGCGAAGCAGAAGAAGTCTCCGGCCTGGCCCTTGGGAGATCACAAGAAAAAGAAGACGAAAGACAGGTCCAAAAGACTGCCGTCGAAGCCTGCGTACATGGTCTGCACTGGCAACAGGTGAGAGGCAGCGAGGAGCGAAGCGACGAGCTGCGCCACTATCACCGCTACATAATTCTAACTCGTTAACACCATTTTCGACACGACTCGCTACGCTCGTCGTAGACTCGGCCAAGTACACGTTTACTACCTGAGAGTCACCAAAAAGAAACCTAATGGAAAGCGACAGAGCGAGCTGAAGCCAAGCAGCGGCGTTGGGTCGGGGATGTCCTCCTTGCTCTCGAAGTCGCCGAAGAAAAAACAAAGTACAAGTGAAGACAAACTTCATTTCGAGATCAATGGACTTCCAATTGGCGCCGAATCCGACGCCAAGTGGAGCGACCCTGTGGATAAGAATTTAAGGGAGAAGGACGAGTTCTCAACGGAGAGAGAAATACTGGTGAGGGCGTGGCTCGTGTGTTGCTTGCGTGCGGCTTGCTCGTAACCCCCCTTGCAACATTTAACTAACTCGATTTCCCCTCGATTTCCCCCAACCTGGCAGGCCCACGCCAAGAGTGTGTACGCGCTACTTTTCTCAGACAACGGCAGTAGGCTTTATTCCGGCGCCTTCGACAGGCTAATCAAGATCTGGGACACGGCCTCGCTCTCCTGCCTCCAGACTCTTGTCGGGCACACCAACTTGGTATGCACGCTCGCAGTTCATGGAGATTTTCTCTGCTCCGGCAGTTACGACAAAAGCATCAAGCTGTGGCACCTCGAGACCGGCACGGAGGTCAGGACCATTACTGGAAGTATGGTCGACGACGAAGACTGCGGCGCCAAGGAAGACAAAGGAGAGTCTCAAAAGGTTGTCGTCCAAAAGGCCATGCACCACGACAGAGTCAACGACATCGTTTTCTTCAAGAACGGGACGAACATCATCTCGGCTTCCTCGGACAAGACGATCAAGCGCTGGAACATCGCCATGAACCAGGAGGACGCCAGAGTCCTACGAGAGTGGTCGTTCTCCGACAATTCTGAACAAATCCGCTGCATGTCGGCGAGCAAGGGCACCAAATCCATCGTTACGGGAGGAGGTATTTCTCAAAAAGCAGCAGGCGGTAAAGTAGTCAAGTCCGGTACAGGTAAGAAAGGGTTAGCCGAGTGCAAACAAGACTCCGCATATAGGAAGCCGAGCACGAGCAAGACTCCGCATATCATTCTAACTCGTCTCTCTCTCAGTCCGCGTCTGGGACAACCTCGATGATATCGAGACTGGAACCTCCAAGGATAAGAACGAGGAAAAGCACGCCAATACCGTTACTCGTAAGTTGGGCTCCACTAGCGAGAGCGACAAAGATGGTAAAAGGAGGCACACAGCCGAAGTTGAAGACGTAGTCGTGTCAGAAGATGGCAAGATAGCCCTTTCCGTCGGCAACGACGATAAGGTGATCTACTGGAATTTGGAACAAGCGGCGAACGAGGTTGAAGGGTCTGACTGTTTTGTTAGGTCTTTTGATACAAAAAATAGAGGCCACAGCATCGCCCTTACCAAGGACAAGATGAAGTTCTATACAGGCGTTGGAAATGGCGTACTTCAGGAGTGGAGAATCCAAAACCCAAGCCTACACAACGAATTTCATGACAAGGCAATTAAAAAGGTAAGAGAACGGATTTTGTGTTGTTAAGAGATTGTTCTGCGTCTAACCCCCATCCTTCTTAACATCAGGGTCAGGCGCATATGGGCTGGATCATGGCCATTAAGCTAACTTCCGATGAGAAAACGATGGTGACTGGAGGTAACCCCGACGAAGGTGAGGCACTGCGACGAGCTGGGAGTACGATATTTACTATCATAATTCATCTGCGCTAGTAGCTTCAGATGCAGCAGTAACTTTACTATCATCTCCTCGCATTTCTGACAAATTAACGCCGAATTTCTCGCGACTCGCTACGCTCGTCGCAGCCAAGATCTGGGACACCGAAAGTCGCACGCTCCTCTTTAACCTAGGGCGAGGCAAGGATGCGGAGGGCAACCCGGTCAAGAATTACCATTTAGGTCCAGTGACTGACCTCGAGATCACGCCCGATGATAAAAAAGTCGCCACTTGTTCGGAGGACTTCACCATCAAGATTTGGGATATGTTGACCGGATTCCTCCTCGCAACGCTCGAGGGCCACGAGGCCGAGGTCACCTCCATCAGCATCCGCTCTGGCGGAGATTACCTCGCCTCGGGAAGCAAGGACAAGACATGGAAGCTCTGGACTCTGGATAACGGCGTCGAAAATAAGAAGGAACCCTATAAGCTCGTTTACACTAGTAGCCAGGGAGAGGGAAGGTGAGCGACAGCGAGGAGCGAAGCAACGAGCTGGGAATGTGATAATTCCGTGCGTTGCTCAGCTACACTAGTAGCTCCAGTCTAGATATCGACGCCGTTACCACTGCTACGCAATTCTAACTCATCAACGCCTATCTATTTCTACACGGCTCGCTACGCTCGTCGCAGCCTAATGGAAAAAGCCTGCGTGGCTTTCTCCGACGACGACTCTTGCCTCCTCTCCGGCTCTACCGATCTCAATAAAACAGACATCTTCAGTAGCGAAAAGCTCGGTATGATCTTCTACCACTTGCCTAGCGTCGTTCAGGAGTGCATGTTCGAGAACGATTGCAGCAAGGAAGACGAAGGTGAGAAGTTGCGAGGAGCGAAGCGACGAGCTGCAGCTACGACAATTACGGACGGATTTCGTCTGCACCAGTAGCGTCAGACTTGATATCGATGCCACTGTCACCGCTATGCAATTCTAATTCTAACTCGTTAACGCCAATCTTCTTGCGACTCGCTACGCTCATCGCAGGGTCAAAACAGATGGACTGGGAATCCTCCGAGACCACAATGACGTTGAGACAGGAACCCCACGTCCTTTGCGAGCCTCAGATTAGGGCTCCAATAATGGAGGTGGATGACCAGGGAAAAAAGATGAGCTTTCACAAACATCACATGAAGAATCTGCTCCACTTGGCTGCGAGCGATGGAAGATCTAATTTCATCAAGAGTAGTATTTTCTACGACTCGAAAACACCAGCGGGGAAAGAGAAGCAAAAGATCGCCCTGAAGGCCCTGCTTATGAAGGACAGCGAGAAAAAACTGCCCATCGACTGCGCGATAGAATTTGAGAACGGAGCGACGGTTGACCAAATTCTGCAGGTACGAAGTCGCGAGGAGCGAAGCGACGAGCTGGGAATACGATAATTACGGTCGTAATTCGTCTGCGCTGATAGCTTTAGTCTAAGCGCGAAAGCATTTTTCTTGCTACGCAATTCTAACTCGTTAAATTACGCAACTCCAAACTCTACGCGACTCGCTACGCGACTCGCTACGTTCGTCGCAGGGATTCGGGAGGCTCTTGAGTAAAGATTTCGCGAAGCCCTTCCATGAAGACCAGAACTCTCAGGAGCAACACCCATCGGAACTCTTTCCGCTCAAATCCCTTTGCAGGGCGCTGGAGAAGTTCCCGTCGGAAAGCCTAGAGTTCGTCTGTTCGCTGGAGCTCGTGAGCGGAGGCGACTTTTTAGTGCAAAAGGGAGTCAAGAGGTTCGAGTTGCCAAAGACTAAGCGATTAGTGTGGGGCAGTAAGACGAGGATACCCCGTTTTTTCTGGGTCGAAAGAGTTGGCCGCGGGACGGAATTTTACGAAGAAGCCTTGGAAAAGAGAAATCAATCCAAAACTTACTGGGCCTTACTCTGCAGAACGGTAGAGCCCCTTTCCGAGTCTTCCTTTTGGACAGGCCTTCCGAGTTGGTTCGTCCGTTTTTTTCTACCGTCTTGGATCATCAACTGTTTCAAAACGTTGAGCCCCTTAGATGAGGACGAAAACAACAACGAAGATGAAGATGGTGCCGAGGGTCAAGTTGACGGTAGAAGGCAATCTAAGACGCGCCCGAGTATATTGAGGAAGATTTCACAGGGAGGTAAAGGAGACGGAGATCAAAAGAAAGAGAAAGAGCAGGTGAAAGACGAAGAGAGTAAGAACCGAAAGGTGAGACAGTGAGCGCATTATAGGCGCTTTGATATGTCAATTGCTAACACGAGGACGACGTCGGAAATGCTAATCTTTGCAGAGCGAGTACGGCAATCCAGTGACGGCGAAATTCGTACCCATCAAAGGCATCGCCGACAGAGACTCCGAGTTCCTCGATTGCCTCATAAAGGCAGCTTCCAAAACGAACAGATACAAGGCGTTCGAGAACGAGGTAGTTCGCTCTGTGATTGAGTACAAATGGGAGAAGTTCGCCAAGGAAATGTTCAACCAGCACATGTACAAGTATTTGGTGATGGTTCTCTGCCTGACTCTGGACGCGTTCATAAACAAGACCCTGGCGAACGGCAAGAATTGGGAGTGCGTCTTTAACTCTGGAATGGAAAAATGCAACAACGACATCAATGGCACCATCAGTTCCCACACCACTCCGACGCGCGACCCGTATGGGCACCCTCAAATTTACGGCCGAATTCCAATGATGATCACATTTGCGTTGTGGGCCCATTTTTACTGGCACGAAATAAAGCAGTCGAACGTGCTCAGTCGATTTTCAACCAAGCAGTTGAAAGACGGCATAGGCATTATTGAACACTGGGGAGATTTTTGGAACAAGCTCGACATGGCCTCCTTGAATCTCATCTTTCTGAGCTACTTCTTTCGCATGCTTTACTGGGGCGGTATTTTGGACAACACGTACGCCACCGTCGCGTTATCTTTTGCACTGCCCCTCACTTGGGGGAACCTGCTCTTCTTCTTGCAGGGCTTCGACGAGAGGTGAGAAGCAGCTCGTCGCTTCGAAGCTACCAACATGGAATTCTAACTCGTTAATGCCTATCCTAATGCGACTCGCTACACTCACCGCAGTGGCCGACTAGTTAGGATGATAACGGGCATCTTAAGAGACAGCGGCACCAAGTATTTTACAATCATCTTGATTGTTTGCATGGTCGGCTTTGCAGCCGGGTTCTTCGTGCTGTACGAGAATCAAAACTTCGAAGATTTAAAGTATGATGTGGAGGACAAATCCAGCCAGAAGCAAGAGAACCCTTTCATGAGCGTCTTCAGCGCTTACACGCTGATGCTTGGGGAGTTTGAAGTGACGGAATTCCCCGATACTAGCTCCGGGGAGTACTTTTCCACTGCTCTCCTCTTCATCGTCTTCACTGCCTTCATCAACATAATCATGCTCAATCTTCTAATCGCCATCATGAGTGACATTTTCGACCGCGTTCAAGAATCAGCGCAGTCCGAGTTTCTGTTTGCACGGGCCCGAATCATCCTGGAGTTCGAGGATATGCTAAAGGACAAGAAACATGGAAGAAAGAACGAGGATGTGTTCCCTACGTGGCTGCAAGTTCTCACGCCCGCAGACGAGCAAAAGAAGAACCAGTCGGACTCACCAAACGATGAGTGGGCTGGAAGAGTTCAGAAGGTCACAAGTTCTATCAAAGAACTCGAGGCAAAGATAGAATCAAATGTAGCCGAGGCCGCGAAGAGCGACGAGGCCATGAAGAATGACCTTAAGGGCGACACTATGGCCGTAAAGGAGGCCTTGCTGAAAAAAATCAACGAGTTCAAGGAGCAGCAGGGACACGGCGACACGAAGGCCGCTATCGAGAAGATCCAGAAGAAGCAAGTAGACGAATCAAATGTTATCGACGAGATCAAGGAGCAGCAAAAAATTCTCCAAGAAAAACAGGACGCGTTCCAACAAGAAATGCTGTTGTGGATGGAGAAAATAAGTGAAGCGACAAAAGCTACCCCAAATAGGTCTTCTACGTTGACGAGAATGTCAGCAGGTGGCGGCATGAAAAATGTTTCTGGGGCTTCTAAGTGAGGGGAGACAGGGAGTGAGGGGTGGCAGGGGAGAGGAGTGGGTTAAGCAGGTTTAGTGGTGTGGGTTACATAGGTATGAGAAGCTAAGTGGGGGGCCAAGTCAGGGGGGGGGGGGGG
>BLQM01000090.1:4948-16163 GCA_012489335.1 Triparma laevis f. inornata
GGGTTTAGGGATGGGTGGGGTTGGAGGGGTGGGGGTTTTGAATTTAATTGAGGGGGTGGGGTCGGAGGAGGAGGAGGAGGAGGAGGAAGCGGAGTCTGAATCTTCGGACTTGACGTTTTTCGAATCATCTTCTTTGAGTTCTTCTTGATCAAAAAACAAATCCGACTCAACCCCACGTGACAACAGAGTAGAGTCTGTCGTTAACTCGCTAACGTTATTTCCCCTATCAATTTTAACCGTCGTAACAGGTTGAATCTCCACAGCCTGTACTTCTTCGATATTGGTAGGAGTTCGGAAGGTGGAGGGAGGATCGACGGGGGAGAGGGTGCCGAGTTGGATTTGAACGTTCGTGGGGGAGAGGAAAATTGAGGAGGAGGAGTTGGAGGAGGAGTTAGGGATTGTGAGGCTTTTGGGGGTGGGGTTTAGGGGAGGGTGTATTGGGGAGGGTTGTTGTTGTTGGGAGGTTGGGGTGTTTGTTCTGGGCGTCCAACCTGGAGGGGTGGGGAGGGGGGTGGGGAGGGGGTGGGGAGAGGTGAATGAATTTGTGATTGTTGAGGAGATTGTTGAGGAGATTGTATGTTGTGGATATTGTGGGTATTGTGGGTATTGTGGGTATCGTCATTATTGACGTCATCGTCGTTATCGATGTCGTGTAGCAGTATATCCTGTTGTAGACCAGGCGATGCCTGTTTCTCGAGCTCCTCAACGAGCCTCACATACTCGGCCTTGGCGATTTCTGGAATACGAAAAGGTTTGTTTAGGTGTGAGACGACTGTGCTCAACGTGCGACGAAGGATTAATGTCGGGCGAACTAACCTTTATCAATCAAAACCTTCGATCTCGAACTCCAAGCGTCCCACTTCGCTCGACCGACTGGATCCGTCCATCCCGGGCGAGCGGTCGTAGGAGGTCCTAGAGTGCATTTGAAGGTGCTGTAGATTTGTAGCTTGGTGTCGTTGGGGAGGTTATGGAGGGTTTTGGCAGTGGCTTGAGCGCGGGAGAAGGTGAGCGAGGAGGAGGGGGTTGAGGGTGGTAAGGAAGGAGGAGTTGGTGCGGAGGGTGGTGGATGTGGTGCCGCATCAGTGAACTCCTTCTGTTGTTGTCGTTGTTGCTGTTGTCGTTGTTGATGTTGTTCCTCCTCCTGTTCCTCCTCCTCATCGCCATTTTGATCGCTATTTTTATTAAGCTTTGTATTGATGGATTTATTAAGCTGTTTATTCTCCTCCAAACAAACGCTAATATCAGCAATTAAACTATCAACATTTTTACTATCAACTGTATTGCTAAATTTATTTTGTGAAACAGGAAGAAGCGGTGGAGAGGAAGGAGAGACAAGAGTTTGACCTTGTGAATCGACTGTCGAATTCACTTTATCGTCGACTCTTTCCTCTAACCCTACACGATCCCCATCAACCCTTGAAGGGGTTACAGGCTCCTCTGAAAGGAAAGCGTCGACGCTGCTAAGAGCTGATGACAGCCAGCTAGACATTGAGCGTGGAATTGAGAGGGGTTTGGGAGATTGCTGGAATGCTGATTTCCAGTGAAGTGATTAAAATGACGTCCTATCAGCAACCGCAGCCGAATGACATGTAAGTGAGGTGGTCAATATTGGTTATAGCGGGAGGTTATCTGTTGTTGGTGAGGGGATGAAGGGCGGGGTTGTGCAGAATATTGACGTTTTTGTTTCGTCGATTTATCGAATTTCGATGTCAGGTTGTTGAGGGGGGTGGAGAGGGATGGGATGAGGAAGAGGGGAGTAATATTGTAGTGGAAGGTGAATAGGGGAGAATATTGCCTCGTATTTAATTATCAGGGACGTTGGACGTTTGTTTGTATGCTAAATTTGGAGTTCTTATCATCGTTCGACGAGCGGAGCAAGCAGCACTGCGTGGAATTGGCCCTGGCTACACACTGTGTTGTGAAAGTCGTTGCGACGGAGCGCTTTGAATACGTAGATACTGGAATATATTTGCGTTGTATATATTAAACTTAGTAAAAATGAACTTGTACATATATATATATATATCACCTTTTGTACTCCATGTCCTCTCACATCACTCCAACAAATAACAACCACAGGTACAACAGACAAACGCACACCTCCATTCCTCCCAACAACACCGTCCCCAACCACCTTGGCCAAAAAACCCTCCCCCCCGCCCCCTACGGCGGCTACTCCCCCTCAGTAGGCAACCCCACCCACCCCCAGGGTGGAAGTTTTGACAACTCCTACAACTCCAAATCCCACTCTCCCGGTTCGGGCGGTGTTGGAAGTGATCCTCTCAGCAAATTTTTAAGCTCAAAGTTGGGAATAACGAAACCTGGACATCAAAGCCACGCGAAAACGTGGTCGTTGTATTTGCTGCTTTTACTGACTACGTTGTTGTTGTTTTCGAGTTATGATTTTTCTGTTCTTTTAACTTTCGGAAGGTGAGAAATCGAGGGGAAGAACGCACGAGGAGCGAAACGCGTGAGAAACAAGGAAGCGTGAGATGTGTGTGTGTATGTGAACGTGACGTCGCATAAAACGAGAGCCGTTTGGAGAGAATCGATCTAACACACACCAAAAACAAACTACGCTCTCTCGCAGCTTAACACGAACCTTTTCCCTACTCCTCCTAACCCACTCCTTAATAACCACTCAATCCGCCTCCTCAATCTCATTAAAAACCCTCTACTGCTACGTAGGAGTTTACGTGTTTAGGCTGATTAGTTTGACGATGCATCATGGGTACTTGCCGTATGATAAGACGGGGGATTGGCTGTACCATTTTATTGAGTTGGGGGGTTTGGCGTGTTGTGCAGGGTGTGTGTTTTTGATTATGGGGAGGTGAGTGTGGTGGGGGGGGGGGGTTGAAATAAAGGAGCTGCATGATTTTATTTACTAACGAGTCGCAATTAACGAATTTACGAATTTACGTGACGAGCAGGTTCAAGAATAGCTACAACGCGGCACTCGACACCTTCGGGAACCACCCGCCCACCCTTCCGCCTCAGTACGGAGTGGTCTGGTTGATCGGACCCTGCATGCTGCTGGCTTTGATCGTGCACCCTCAGCTCAACGACTCGTTCATTTCTGACGTGTCTTGGGCCTTTTCGATGTACTTAGAGTCGTGCGCTGTTTTACCTCAGTTGTTCATGTTCCAGAAAAGCCCGAGCGTCAGTTTGACGATGAGCAACACCATCATCTTTTTGACGTTAAGTAGGACTTTGGACGGGATCTTCTGGATGAACTCGTACCACGAGCTGGTCACGAGCTCGGGCAGCACCGTTCCTGGAATTGTTTGTTTGGGTAGCCAGGTGAGAAACTTCGAGGACGAAGTCCAGTGAGGAGCGAAGCGACGAGCTGCTAGTAGCTGCTAGTAACTCCAGCTTAAATATCGACGCCACAATCATTGCCACGCAATTCTAACTTTTCGTCGCTTCGCTCCTCCGCTCGTTGCAGGTCGGACACGCGGTGCTTTTGGGAGACTTCGTGTACTATTACGCCAAGGCGGTTGGGGAGGGAGGGGCCGAGATGGTTCTGCCAACGAGGGAGCTGATGGTTTAGGCTAGGGAAGGTGGGGGGGGGAGTTGATTTTATTTGTAAGAAAGGGTTAGGGGGAAAGGAGTGGAGGAGAAGGGGGGTGGGGAAAGAAGTTGTAGTATAATGGAATTGCTTAAAGATTTCGATTATAAGAAGCTTGTAGGGTTAGTTATTTGATTTTTTTTAATGGTTTAGAGGAAGGAGGAGCAAATCTAGTCAATCCCGATCCAAACCCTCTGCGTCGGCGGCAGCGACCCTTCTTTCCGTCCTCCAGCCCTTCTCTCCGTCCTCGAACAAAGCACTAAAAGCCTTCGCCTCCTCCCAAGCCCTCGAAATAAAAAAGCTCCGCCTCGAAATCCAAGACCAATCCACGATCCTCCGCTCCCAAAACGAAGAAATCAAGAACCGCCTCGACTTCTCAACCCGTCAAAACGAGCTCCTAAAAATCAGCGAGTCCAGCTGTCGCTCCCTACTAGACGTCATCGAACGTCAGAAACCGGACAATAATTCTTCGTCGCACAAGGAAACCGACGACGACAACATGGACGACGTCGACTTGTACTTTTCCAACGAGGAAGCGAAACTGAACAAAAAAAAGAAGAAGGAGGAGAAAAGAAGCCGGAAGAAAGCGATGACATATGCAAAATCAATGTTCTAATATTCGCTCGTAAAAATGCACAACACTTTCATTAGCTCTTCATCCCAATCCCAAAAACTCATCCTCCTCCTCGCTTTCATCATCTTCCCACCTGAAATCCCAGTTCATCCACTGCTTGCACCTCGCCGCCCCGCAATAGCACCTGATCCTCTCCTCCTTATCCCTCTCAATCGGGAATTTATAATCATAGACCAACTCTTCCCCGAACTCGATCTGCCTCAAGGCGTAAATGCAGATCTTCTTGACCTTATTAACCTCCACGATCTGCGTCCTGCAGTTCGGGTCACAGCTCGCGTTAATGTAGCGCGCCATGGCTCCTTTCTTCGTGGCGTCGCAAATCCAGTTGTCGTCGATTCTGAACATGTAATCACTACCAACTTTAGTCCTCTCGTATTCCTGCTCTCTCCTGTCGGCAATCCCCCCCGTCCTAATCAATTCCCCTCTGTACTCCGTGATGAGCGCGTCCTTCGGTATGGTCTCCTGACTGAAAACTCCCCAGCCGTGAATTCCCGACCTCGCGAACCTGCGACGAGCGAATCGAGGAGCGAAGCGAGTCACATGAAGATTAAGATTGATGTGTTAGAATTGCGCGGTGAAATGCAAGCAAAGCGAAAGTACAATAGCCGCAATAACAATTGTTCTCAGCTCGTCGCTTCGCTCCTCGCTGATGATGCTTCGCTCACCTCAATTTGGGCTCTCTGACGTTCATCCTTTCGATGTTCATCCCCAGGATAGTGTCGTCCTTGAACATCCTCCTCTGGCTGGCCCTCGCGGCTCTCACACTGGTGGCTTTTTCCTGCTTCGCGGCGGTCAAGAGGCTCGAAGTTTGACGGAGATTGAGGTTGAAGTTGTTGGTTGGAGCGCAGGATTCTTCTCGGAGCTCGGTTTTCTTGCTGAACATCGTTCCGGGTTCGTAAGGCATGCACCTGGTGGCTCGACCCATCGCGAGATTCTTGCTCTTCATGCGATCCGAGGGCAAGGTCACATTAGTTATCATCGCAGGATTATTATTCTTAACCCTCGTGCTGACGCCGTAGAACTCGTCGTCGGTGTTTTCATCTTCACTGCTGCTGCGACGAGCGTAGCGAGTCGCATGAATATTAGCGTTGAAGAGTTAGAATTGGGTGGGCGTGAAAGCGGCTTGTGTGTGTAGACCAAAGCTTCTAGCGAAGTTGCATTAAGACCGCAATTATCGTATTCCCAGCTCGTCGCTTCGCTCCTCGCTGCGTCTCACCTCATCTCGCTCGAGTCCGATTCCGCCACGCTATCGTCAGAAACAACGTCCATAACGTCATCGTCCGCGCCCGACTCTTCCTCCTTCTTCGCCTCCGTCTCCGTCTCGAAACAACTGCTATCGACGAAAATGTCGGTGCTCTTAAACTTGAGCACCTCCTCGCTGCCAAACACCTTGTACTTGACATAGTAAAAACCTCCCTTCCCGTTCGCTTTGTGCTCGACGATGACGAACTCACCCGGCTTGTCCTTCACGCTGACTATCATGCCAATTTTTCTCGACGAACCCGGTATGTCCTTGAGCCTAATCTTACCCGTTCCAGCTCCCTCCCATCCTGCGACGAGCGTAGCGAGTCGCATGAGGATTGGCGTAAACGAGTTAGAATTATGTAGCGGCGATAGGAGCGTCGGTATTTACACTGAAGCTAGTAGGGTGGGTGGGTTTCGATCGCAATTGTCGTATTCCCAGCTAGTCGCTTCGCTCCTCGCAGTTTCTCACCTTCTTCCGTACTATCTCCGTCGAGTTCCCTCTTTCTCTTCTTCTCCTCCCTCTCCTTCCTCTCCTTCTCCTTCTGCACGATGATCTTCCACTTGATCCTCTCCCTCTGTGACGGCGACGAGCGTAGCGACGACGAGTATTGACGAATTAGAACTAAGTAACGTCGAAAGTTAAAAAGCGGAGACCAAACTCACCTTCTCCTTCTCAATCTTCCTCCTCTCCTCCTCCTTCTCCTCACTCTCTTTCTTCTTATCCAACTTGATCTTCTTCTGCGCTTCCTTCTCATCCTTCTCCTTCTGCGCCTTCCTCTTCCTCTCCTCCTCAACCTCCCTAAACTCCTCCTCCGTATAAATAGCATCCTCAATATTCCCAACAACCTCAACCTCAGCAGCCCACATAATCTTAACTCCGCCATCATCAAAATCAACCTTAACACGAGCCGGTCCAGCGTTTTCAACGTACTCCCCACGTCCGTGAATAGCGTGAAGCACACGGTGACCTGGTTTCCGTTGACGGTAGGGGATTATGGTCAGCCAATCGTGGAGGCCGCCTTCTTGTTTTGATTCTTCGCACATTACGTCATCAGTGTCTCCGATGTACAGGATTCCGGGGATTCGACCTGCGGGTTGCTGCGGGGTTTGTTTGGTGGGGGGTGGGGGTTTCGGTTTTTTAACGAAGATATCGTCGTCGCTATCGCTATCCGAATCCGAGTCCGAATCCAATCCACCTCCAATTTTCTGCGAAGAGCGTAGCGAGTCGCATAAAGATTGTTGTTAACGCGCTAGAATTACGCAGCGATGAAAGCGGCGTCCACATTGACGCTGAATCTAGCAGCGAAGCTAAATTACGACCTCGAATATTGCATTCCCAGCTTGTCGCTTCGCTCCTCAAGGCCTCGTACCTTCCTCTTCTGCTCCTCCTCGCTCTCCTCAATTTCACTATCACTCTCCATCTCCCCCCCCCCCGCAACCTCCCTCCAATCGCTCTTCCCATACCCTCTCGTAAAACCCAACGTAAAAACCTGCGACGAGCGTAGCGAGCGTGTGAGAGTTGTAATATTTCGAAGCTACTGGCGCAAACGAATAACGAGCGGAATTACCGCATTCCCAGCTCGTCGCTTCGCTCCTCACAACGTTCTCACCTCCACCCCCCCTCCAACCCCACCCCATTTTTCAACCACCCCCCAAACCCCCCCAACCCCTTATCCACCGTGCACCCATAACAAACAATCCTCCCCACATTACTACTAGCATTAGCCCTCCTCGAATCAACCTGTTTCCTCCCATACTCCCCCTTCAAATCTTTCTGTAATCTATCCTCCCATACAGCACACTTATTATGAAACCACTTCCTACAGAGTACACACCTCTTTAATTCAGCTAAATCAGAAGTAAGCGGTAAACTACATGCAGGGCAGCCGGAAGGGTGTGTGGATTCTTGGCGGGTTAGGGAGGACCATTTGCAGGATATGCAAGGGCAGGTTAAGGTGCAGCATGGTTTTATTTTTGAGCTGTCGCTGCATTCTCCGCACCAGAGCTGGATCCGGGGAGAGAGAGAGAACGTCGGAGCGAAGAGAACGCGGGAGCGAGAGAACAAGGTAGCGAAGCGTTTGACGGACGCGTTGTTAGATTTGGTCGTTAAACGCGTAACTTCTCTCCTATTATAAAATTGAATCTCTCACCTTGACACACTGAACCCTCTCCCCCCCCTTAACCTGCACGTTCTTACACCTCTTATAACTCCCCCCCTGCTTCGGATCAATAACCCTACACAAATGACACGCTCTCAACGGTTTCTTCTTCAAATTTGATTGCTCTTCTTGCGTGTTCGTTGTGCAATATATATTTTGGGGAATGTAATAACCTTTTGAGGTATGCCACGAAGTTATTGAATCGGTGATATCTCCGAGTAAATAACAGTCATCTAAATCAACATCAATTATATTACTCTCTCCTTCTGTATTATAAATTGTGTGGAATTCGTAGTCAGCGTCGATGTAAGGGCGGCGTCCGGTTTGAGTACGTTCAGGGATTGTGCAGAGTTTTACTTTTGCTTTAAGGTTGGAGGGAGATTTAGGATTGGGGAAAGTGAAGAGGATTCGACCGAATTGACGAGGGTAGAACTAAGGAGGAGGGGGGTGGGAGAGGAGCGAGTGTAGCGTAGCGTTAGACGTTGCTAAACGTACGTCGATATTCACAATAATTCTCGTCTCTCATTTCATATTCTGTCGCCGACAGTTCTGTTACTCTCACCTCCTCCCTCCTCCCTTCAAACAACCTCAAAATCCTATTCCTATAAACCTCCCACTCTTTATTCCTCTCAAACTCTCTCCCCCCACTTCCCTTCTCAAAAATATTTTCCACCTCATCGCACTTCCCCAAAAACAACCCATCAAAATCCGCACAATTAATAATAACCTCAACCTGAATATCATAATCAATCTCGTTAATAACGGAACGTGAACCTCCTTTACATACATCCCGCACTTCCCCTATCGATTTATTATTAATAACATATTCAACAATCCTCCCCTCTCCGTATACATCTTTAAATTTTAAATTTAATACAGTATCGAACCACCATTCACTGGATTGAGTGCAGGTGGTTGAATTTGAGGAGGTTACATGTTTGGGACGGTAACGGATGTTACGGCCTAGGAGACCGAAGGAGGTGTCGAGGAGTTTTATAAGTGGAGAATAAAATTTTAATGTTGAAGGAGGGAAAGATTGAGTTGGGTAAGTTATTAAAGAGTTTGGAGGGAAGGTTATTTTACTAGTAGTATTAAGGATGTCAGAGGGAGATTGGTGGGAGGGAAGGATTGAAGTGTATTTTGTGGTGGAGAGGGTTTTTAAACTTGTGAAGAGGGATTTGGGGAGGATAAATGGGTCGGAGGGGAGGGGCATTGTGGAGCTGGGGGGGGGGGGTTAGAGGGTTTTTAATTTGAAGGAGAGAGAGGAAGGAGGAGAGAGAGAGGACAGAAGAACGCGAGGACGCCGACGCCCAAGACGAAAGCGCTTTAAAGATTCAACTAATTCCACTAATAACAACGTTAAAATTAAATTAAATTAAATTAACGAACGAACGAACGAACGTTTCGCTTCCCTCTTTTCGTTCAGCGCGAGCTCAAACGAAAAAGAGCAGTACAATTTCAGAGTTCTACAGAACCCACGGCTGTAGCAGTAACAAGGGGGGCGATTTAACGATTAGTGCAGCGTTCGCTGCAATTAAGACGTGTTCTCACCTATTGTTGGTACTGTTTTGATGAGCCAAAACTAAATTATATCGCGGAGGCGGATTTCGAGATGAGATGAGGCGACGAAAGGTTTATTTAACACACAGGGGTGAGACAGATGAGGCTGTGCAGCTAAAATATGGTGAGGAGTGGCCAGTCGTATAGGAAAGTTCAGGCGAGGTACTGTGGGCATCGCTAGATCGCCCGAAAGTTTTACCAGGCAATCTGCAATCATCTCATCATCGAACTGTCGATCGTCGCTTCCAACGTCAACGACTGCGCCTTTCCGTCACCCTGCCGCTACTACTAATCCAGTGCCGTCCACTTGATCACCTAAAGCCCCCCATCCTTGCCCACAAGATCCTCTGAGACTCTGAGATCAGATCCGCCACCGCATCGCCCGTTCGTTTTCCTCCTCCACCTATGTTCTCCTCCAAAAAGGGCTCGAAGAAGTACGCCGCCCTCGACTCAAATGGTGAAACCGAGTTAACCCCCCCCTCCACCTTCGCCATCGACTCTGATTCCGACGAAGATAACATTTCCAAATCCCCTCCCCCCACCCTCTCTTCCTTCCCTCACTCCCCTCCCTCCTCCTTCCCTCATCAACTCTACAACACTTTAACATTTTCATTCTTAAAACCTTTACTAGACCTTGGTAATTCGAAGGTGCAATTGGATCCTTATGATTTACCTGATTTGAAGGTTGATAATTGTTCAGAGGAGATATTGAGGAAATATAAGAAAGGTACGATATATTATATATCACAATACCTCCTTCCAATCCTCAAAAAGCTCAATCCTCTAACCTCCTTTTCAGCTCTCTCGACATTGCGCTCACCCAAAAAAACAACCCTTCCCCTCTCAAAAATCCTCCTAACCGCCTTCGGTCCCCCCTTCTTCCGCGCCGGCTTTCTAAAACTAATCCACGATCTCTGCGCCTTCATAGGTCCGAACGTATTAAAACATCTCATTCTTTTCTTAAAAGATCCTGAAGCACGTTTAAGTACTGGAATTGGTTTAACGTTATTAGTAACTTTATCACAATTAACTATGTCCTTGTGTTTACGTCAATACTTTTATATATGTTATCAAACAGGTCTCCGACTCCGATCCTCCGTTATCCTCTCAGTTTACAATAAATCGTTAAAACTATCAACCTCAGAAAGAGCTGAAAGAAGTACAGGAGAAATTACGAATTTAATGAGCGTTGATGCGCAGAGGTTGCAGGATTTAACGCCGTATTTACATGCGGTGTGGTATTCGTTTTTGCAGATTTTTTTAGCACTTTTCTTTTTATATAGGGAACTTGGAGGTGAGGAGCAAGAGAATGAAGCGGATGAGAAGGAGATGACAAAACGATATTTAAGCGAGGAATTTGGCGGAGCGCAGTAGTTTTAGAATAAATGCGAAAGTCGCGCGAGGAGTTACGCAAATCTAACTCGTTTACGTCAATCTTCATGCGACTCGCTTCGCTCGTCGCAGCATCCTGCTTCGCAGGTGTAGCTATTATTGTTGTTATGATGCCGGTTACGAAGAAGGTGGGGAAGGTCTTGGGGGGGATGAGTAAGAGGTTGATGAAGGTTAAGGATGAGAGGCTGAAGATGAATAACGAGGTGCTGAGCGGGGTTAAGGTTATTAAGCAGATGGCGTGGGAGAAGAGGTGAATATTTTTTGACGTTCGTTTTTAAATTCGTGAGAATAATAAGCGTCTAACAACAACGCTCCGCGTTTTCGCGTTTCGCTCCGCTTCCGCTCTCCGCGTAACCACTCCCACTCAACAGCTTCGAGAACAAAATCCTCGAACTCCGCAACTCCGAAATAAACCAACTAAAGAAATATGTAATCTTCCAATCCCTCTCCGGAACACTCTGGTCAACCGTCCCCCTCCTCGTCGCAGTCTCCACCTTTACTGCTTATGTTGCAAGCGGTAAAACGTTGGATGTTGCTACCGCTTTAACTAGTTTAGCTTTGTTTGAGATATTGAGGTTTCCGCTTTTTATGTTGCCTAATGTTATTAATAATTTAGTGGAGGCGAAGGTTTCGGTGGATAGGATTAGGGGATTTTGG
>BLQM01000090.1:16515-34800 GCA_012489335.1 Triparma laevis f. inornata
GGGGAGGGGGTTAAGGTGGAGGGGGCGACGTTTGTTTGGGATGGGAAGAGGGTTGATCCGACGGAGGGGGGGAGAGTAGTAGTAATGGTGATGAGGAGAAGAAGGAGGAGAAAGTTCTTTCGGAGGAGGAGGTGAGAATCGTCACTCTGCTTCTCGATTTCGCTATCTCCACCGCTAACACGCTCGCGCAGTGGGAGAACTTGCTACTCAAGTCTCAGCTTTCTGACGCCGAACACCAAATTCAAACCCTCAAAGGGAACCCTTCCAACCCCGACCCCAAGCTCTCCTCCCTCCTCTCCCTCCGCCGCATCCACCTCCACGCCCCCCCCGGTTCCCTGATCGCCGTAGTCGGCCCCGTCGGCTCCGGCAAGTCCACCCTCCTAAACGGCATCCTCGGCGAATGCCGCTCCCTCACCGGCTCAGTCTCCCTCCCCTCCCACGTCTCCTACGTCTCTCAAAAATCCTTCATCATGAATGACACCCTCCGCAACAACATAACCTTCTCAAAGCCCTACGACCCCGAAAGGTACCAAGACGCCATATACAAATGCGCTTTAACTCACGATTTAACAGTCCTCCCAAGGTGAGAAGCTGCGAGGAGCGAAGCGACGAGCTGGGAATGCCTTAATTCCGTTCGTTATTCGACTGCGCTAGTAGCTTCAGTCTAGATATCTACGTCACTATCACCGCTACGCAATTCTAACTCGTAAATGTTAATCTTCATGCGACTCGCTGCGCTCGTCGCAGCGGCGATCAAACCGAAATCGGCGAGAAAGGTATTAACTTATCAGGAGGTCAGAAAGCGAGAGTCGCGTTGGCCAGAGCGGTGTACCACGACGCTGACGTCGTTCTTTTGGACGATCCTTTGAGCGCTGTTGACGCGCATGTTGGGAAGCATATTTTTAAGGAGGTGAGAATTATATTTATCGTTAAAGTTATTATGGGGGAAATGTTTTATCTAACTCATTCGCTCACTCAAACAGTGCATCGTTAACGGTTTACTAGCTAAAGGTGATAAATCAGTTATACTAGTAACGAATGCTCTCCAATTCTTGAATTCCGACAAGGTGTCTAAGATAATCGTTCTCGAAAACGGAGCCGTAAAGGAGGAAGGAAAGTACAATGAACTGATGAATAACGTTGGAGGAACTTTTAGTACGATGTTGAATAATTATAGGGATAAGAGCGCGGAGAGTATGGGGAGTAGGAGTAATTCAAAGTTGGATTTAGTGGGGGTAGGGGAAGAATTGGAGGGGGAAGAACCGGAAGCAGTCGAGAAGTCGGAGAAAAGAAACGAAGAAGAACTAAAAAAAGAAGGGAAAATAATCACCAGCGAACTTAAAGAACGCGAAACAGGGTCAGTCACGAAGGACGTGTACCTTCTGTGGGCGAGGGCTTTGGGAGGATACCACACTGCGATTATGATTCTGCTTAGTTATATTGGAGTGGAGATGTTGAATGTGAGCGCGAGGTGGTGGTTGAGCTATTGGAGCGAGCACGGAGGTGAGTACTAAATCAAGGCGAGCGAAGGACGATAACGAGGAGCGAACGAAAATAACGAGGAGCGAACGACGACAACGAGGAGCGAAGCGACGATCTGGGAGTACAACAATTACGTGCGACGAGCTGGGGTTACGACAATTATGGTCTTAATGAGAGGAGCGAGCAATGTAGAGAACGCGTTGCTTATGAACTCGTCGCTTCGCTCCTCGCTTTAAGAACAAACTAAACTAACTCGTCGCTTCGATCCCCGGCTCGCTTGGCTCACCGCAGACTCGGAGAACTCAAACCAGGGACAGTTCTTGGGAGTTTACGCTGGAATCAACGCCATCATCGTGATTTCCATGTTCGTCAGGCAGCTTCACCTCTACTTGAAGAGCTTGAGAGCTGCGAAAACGCTCTTCAATGAATTACTGACGACCATATTGAGGGCGCCCATGAGCTTCTTCGACACCACCCCTCTCGGAAGGATTTTGAACCGCTTTAGTAAGGACACGTACACGCTGGACCAGCAGATGTCCGCGACCGTGAGGATGTATTTGGGTACTCTGTCGTCCGTCATCGGCACTTTGATTGTGATCAGGTGAGAAGCTGCGAGGAGCGAAGCGAAGAGCTGCAAATACGACAACTACGGTCGCAATTCGTCTGCACCAGTAGCTTCAGTCTTGATATTGACGCCACCACCCCCTCCACCCAATTCTAACTAGTTTGCGACAATCTTCTTGCGACTCGCTACGCTCGTTGCAGCACCGTCACGCCTTGGTTCTTGATCACACTTCCGCCAATTCTCATCTTCTATTTGGGCAAGCAGAAGTAAGAAGCTGCGAGGAGAGAAGCTGCGAGGAGCGAAGCGACGAACTACGAACACGATATTTGCGCGAGTAATCCGGCTGCGCTAGTAGCCTTAGACTAAATGCTCAAGCCGCTTTCGTCGTTACGCAAATCTAACTCGTTTACGCCAATCTTCATGCGACTCGCTTCGCTCGTCGCAGGTACTTCACCAAGACGTATAGGGAGCTAAAGAGGTTAGACAGCGTGTCTCGCTCGCCTATCTACGCGCTCTTCGGGGAGACCTTGGAGGGCGTCGCGACCATCAGGGCGTTCAAAGCGCAGTCCGTTTTGAAGAAGAGAATCATGAGGCTTTTGGACGAGGTGAGAAACTGCGAGAATACTACAATTGCGATCGAAATTCAGCTGCGCTATTAGCTTCGGTGTAAACGCCGATGCTCCTATGGCCGCTACGTAATTCTAATTCGTTAAATCACGCAACACCAATCTTCATGCGACTCGCTCCGCTCGTCGCAGAACCAGAAGGCCTTCTGGCTCACCTTCTCGGCCCAGTGCTGGCTCGCCGTTCGTTTGGAACTGGCCGGAACCGCGATCATCACGTTCGCGTGCTTATGCGCGGTGTTGCAGCATGGGTCGCAGGCCGGGAACGAGACCTTCGCGGGAGCGGCGGGGCTCAGGTGAGCCACCACGAGGAGCGAAGCGACGAGCTGGGAATACGACAATTGCGGTCGTAATGAGTCTCCATGAGGAGCGAAGCGACGAGTTTCGCTATATCCACCACTAACACGCTCGTCGCAGCATCTCCTTTGCTTTGAGCGTCACGCAGAGCCTGAACTGGTCCGTCCGCATGTCGAGCGATTTGGAGGCGCAGATGGTCAGCGTGGAGAGGATCAACCAGTACGTCAGAGACGTGAAGCCGGAGGCGCCGAGGGACACGCCGATGGACGAGAACCTCCCGAGGAACTTCCCCAAGGGAGATATCGTCTTCGAGAACGCCAAGCTGCGCTACAGGCCCGGCCTACCGCTCGTTTTGAAGGGGCTGAGCTTGACCATCCCCGCCGGGAGCAAGGTGGGGGTTGTGGGGAGGACGGGAGCGGGCAAGAGCACCTTGATGATTGCGCTGCTTCGGCTGGTTGAGTTGGCCGAGGGGAAAATCAACATTGACGGGGTGGACTGCAGCAAGCTCGGTTTGCATTTGCTCAGGTCGAAACTCGCCATCGTCCCGCAGGACCCGGTTCTGTTCAGCGGAAGCATCAGGTCGAACCTCGACCCGTTCGAGTCGTTCGCGGACTCCAGGCTCGTGGAAATTCTAGTCCGCGTTGGGCTCATGGGCGGGGGGGGCGGCGAGAGGATCAACGGGCTGGACGATCAGGTCGAGGAGGACGGGTCGAACTTTAGCGTGGGACAGAGGCAGCTGATCGTCATCGCCCGCGCGCTGCTCAGCGACTGCAGGTGAGTCACCACGAGAGCGAAGTGACGAGCTCGGAATATAACAATTACGTTCTTAATGAGTCTCCATGAGGACTCCGTGAGGACTCCATGAGGAGCGAAGCGACGAGCATTACGAATATTCTAAACTAACTCATCGTCGCTTTCGCTACGCTCGTCGCAGCATCGTCTTGATGGACGAGGCCACCGCCGCCATCGACGTAGACACGGACGAGAAGATCCAGCAGGCGATGAGGACCGAATTCAAGAGCGCGACGACCATCACGGTGGCGCACCGGCTCAACACCATCATGGACTCGACGCACATTTTGGTCATGGACGACGGCAGGATGAAGGAGTTCGACAGTCCGGCGGCCTTGCTGGCCAAGGAGGGCGGGAGTTTTAGGGAGTTGGTGGATGCGTTCGAGAGTTCGCATTTGGCTTAGTAGGGTTAGGTTAAAAAGGAGAGAAGAAGAGAATTTTGGATTAGAATAATGGTTTTGTTTTATGTCCTCGCTTTCTTCCGGCTTCTTTTCTCCTCCTTCTTTTTTTTGTTCAGTTTCGCTTCCTCGTTGGAAAAGTACAAGTCGACGTCGTCCATGTTGTCGTCGTCGGTTTCCTTGTGCGACGAAGAATTATTGTCCGGTTTCTGACGTTCGATGACGTCTAGTAGGGAGCGACAGCTGGACTCGCTGATTTTTAGGAGCTCGTTTTGACGGGTTGAGAAGTCGAGGCGGTTCTTGATTTCTTCGTTTTGGGAGCGGAGGATCGTGGATTGGTCTTGGATTTCGAGGCGGAGCTTTTTTATTTCGAGGGCTTGGGAGGAGGCGAAGGCTTTTAGTGCTTTGTTCTCGACTGTGGTCGCGGTGGTGCTGGAGACGAGATTGTCGATCGTCGTCTTGGCGGTGGCGACGTCGGGGGAGACTTGGTCGGGGAACTCGTCAGGTTTGGAGGCGGAGGGGGATTGAGGTTGGGGTAGAGGGGCGGGGGTGGACGGACGAGGAGGGATCGGATCCTGAGGCACGGAGAGGGCGATCTCGGAGGAAGCGAGGTCGTGGTCGATGAGGGGAGCGTTTTCTTTCGGACTCTTTTTCCGCGTTCTGTTTATGCTTTTTATCTGCGAACATAGTTCGGGCTGATCCCTCAAGAACAAGTTGTGCTTGTAAGGCCCGCCTGTGTTGCCACCGCCTGTGCCGGCGCTGTGAAAACCGTGGTTGCTTAATTGACATCCGAGTTTTTTCATAGTCGCGTCTTCGCCGAAGTATCTGGGGAGGATGTCGGAGACGAATCTTTTCAAATCCTTGATCGTGAACGCATTCCCCTCCGGCAACCACGCGACGATGCACTCGTTCTCCTTCTCTTCCGTCAGCATATCCATTAATTTTTGCGGCCAGGGGGTCAAGGACGACACGTCTTTCGTCCAGTTTTTCATCAACCGAAGGATCGTCTTTTTATTGTAGGTATCTTGCTCACCGCCAATCCAATTCACGACGTACTTTTTCTGCACATCGGTCGTAGTTCTCCTGCCCTCGATCCTCACAATCGTACCGTCAAACCACGCTTTCACATGCTCGCCATTGACAAAACTGAACTCGCCTCGTACGCGGGTGCCGATTTCGGGAACTACGGAGGACGGAGTGAAGGGCGCCGGCGCCGGAGCCGGGGCTTGATGAATGGTGGAGGACCTAGTCACGATTTCAGGGGCGGAGGACGGAGAGAAGGGCTGGAGGACGGAAAGAAGGGTCGCTGCCGCCGACGCAGAGGGTTTGGATCGGGATTGACTATATTTCATTTTTGGGGGAGTTTAGTGTGTAATGAGGGAATTAGGGGCGACTGATATGTCACAATATTGAGTCGAAAGTATAACAGACTTCGGGGTTGCGTCTGGGACGGTAAAATCGACGAAACTGAAATTGAGGGAGGATAGGCTGAGAAAGTTTAGCAGTCAATTTCTCGAAGCTTACGTACCACGATGTCCAAGTCCGTAGCCTCCGAGTCTAATGAGAGCCACAAGAGCCGATAAATTAGTGAGAAGAGGGGAGCGGGAGACGAGGGGAATAAGAATGGGGTGGGGACCATCGAGGCCTCGTCAGCGGAGAATCCGACGACTTTGATGATAGCTTCCACTGTCCCTGCGTCGACCGATCAGTTCATGTATACGCCTGACTTTTGGGGGTTGTTCGTAAGGCTCGTTCCGGGGGATACGTTGATGAAGCTGAGGTTGGCGTCGAAGGGGTATAACGGGGCGGCGGACGAGTTCATCGACGAGGGTGTGAGGAGCAGCAAGTTTCTTCTTCACGGTGGGAAGTCCGATCGGTGTTTTCTTTCTGAGTCCAAAAAGAAAAAGAAGTGTAAGCCGGTTACGCGGGTGCTCTTCCTTCTGAACGTTACTGAGGTCGGAAGCTGCGCCTGCTGCCTCGCTTTCAACCTCTCTGTTCTTGATACCCCGGAGGGCGTTAAGAGTATCGGCAAAGGTGCCTTCCATGACTGCCGTAATTTGACTCGCGTATCTTTCTCGGGGACGTTAATGTTCATTGGTGGCGGAGCCTTCGCGGATTGCGGTGGTCTAGAAAACGTCGATCTCCACCACACAAACCTCCAAGAAATAGGTATTCAAGCCTTCACACGTTGCCTAAAACTAAAATCGATGACGATCCCGGACTCGCTTCAAACGCTTAGCGAAGAAGTCTTCTTCGCGTGTTCTAAGCTAGTCCCCTCCAACGTCGACGTTCGCGACTGGCAGAATGACACAACATCCGAAGTCGGCGCCCACCTCCGCTCTCTTCAATCCTCCTTTAAAAAAGCCCCTCCCTCTGCGTTTTTCATAATCAAAAAGTTCTTCGCGTGTATTAATTTCATAAATCCTTCCTCTTAACTCCTCCCCCCCATCCTCCCCAGCCTTCTATTAACGTCCACAGCTTCGATGCACATCCCAAATATCCTCAACGTCTCCAGCATCGTTAATGACAGCGATTTCAGAATGGAGATTCACAGTCGGGTCAATGTGGCAAGGCACAGCGTGCACGAGGTCGCCTACATTCAATATTTCTGCTCCTTCCTTCGTCGGACTCAAAACGCCGTGTTCGTCCCCGCCGCTCTCGTATTCCATGTTCTCGAAATATTTGGAAGTCATACCTTGTGTGAATTTCGGTACACCTGAAACTAGATCGACGGCCTTGGAACCGATGTCGCAGCACGCGCGTCCCGTTGCGTTGCTGAGGACCGTGCCTAAAATCCAGAGGGAATGCTCGAAGGGGGGTGGATTCGAGTTCGCGAGGTAGTCCGTGTCCATGAATATGTAGCTGCCGGGCTGTGGCGACGAGTTAAAATTATATTTCCGTCGCTTCGCTCCTCGTGATGCTTCACCTGCACTTCATTGTGAACGCCGCCGGAGAGCTCGTGGAGGAAAGAACCGGTTCCGGCGCCGGTTATGAGAGGAGAGGTGATATTGGAGGATTGCAGCAGATAATTCTTCACCTTTTCCGCCGTCGCTACAGACTGCGACGAGCGTAGCGAGTCGCATGAATATTGGCGTTAACGAGTTAGAAATGTACTAGCGCAAGTCGAATAACAAACGGAATTGACGCATTCCTAGCTCGTCGCTTCGCTCCTCGCAGTGCCTCACCTGGGCTTGGACGAGGGATGATCGCTCGGACTCTAACCGGACGTGCTGTAAAGCCCCCTGGTACGCGTGAATGCCTCGAAATTCGAGCTTGTTAGTTGGATCTTGGATCGTTTTGGCCAGCAACTCGACGGTTTTGAGGCCTTGGATATCGTCAACGTTGACTCCGCAGCGGTTCTGCGACGAGCGTAGCGAGTCGCGTGAATATAGACGTTGAAGAGTTAGAATAACGCAACGGTGATAGTGACGTCGATAAATAGACTGCTGCTACTAGCGCAGCTGAATGACGAACGGAAATAACGCATTCCCAGCTCGTCGCTTCGCTCCTCGCAGATTCTCACCTGGCCGACGTCGATCTCAATGAAAACTCCCAAAGGAACTGAAAGATCGATGAGCTGCTTAAGATTATTGATGTCGTCGACGAGCACGGATATTAGGGTGGTGTAGGAGGAATTGTTGACAAGGGTTTTGAGACGGTTGAGCTTGTTTTTTCCGATGACGCTGACGAGCGAAGCGAGCCGTGTTAGTTGACAATAATATACTATGCACTACTAATGCGATTCGCGCTCCCTCACCTAGAGGTCAACATAAAGTCCAATTTGTTGTTGTGCGGCGACTTGTTGGCGTCGTCGAATTCGGTTATCCTGTCTATGTGCGGCTCGAGCTCATCCATCACCTGAAAACAGAGGCCCTGCGCTCCGCCGACGGTGAGCGTGAGCTTGGAGATCTCGACGCATTTGTGGGTTTTGACGTGCGGTCTTAGGCGGACTTTTGGGTGTTTGGAGAGGATGGATTGCATACCCTCGAGGTTGCGGGTTAGGGCCGATCGAGAAACGGTGAGGAATGGCGTTGGCAGGAGCGACGGGTGAAAGGGAAATGGGGGGAGAGTGGATAGAAGTAAAGCTAAATTCCGCATGCTGCCAAAAAAAGTAACGTTCTCCTCCTCAAAATCAGGATCGCAATCTGGGCCTCGTTGCGCTGGAAACTCGATTTTGATATATCTGTCTTGAAACGAACGTGACGTGAACGATAAACATGGCTACCGCAATGCACACCCTCAAAGATCAACTGGAGGATTCTTCAGGTAAATCTATATTGAAATCATCGCGCTCACCATCGCAACGTAAATTTGCTTCATCGGCGACGAGGCCACACATGCTTTCGAATATAGACCCTTACTCGCAAACGCCAGCCTTCCCACCTTATCACACACCGGCAAATCATCGGCCCTAACAACAACCTCCACAGTTCCGACTTTCCTCTTCGGCTGCACCCCGCCTCGTGAGGGCACCGATTCCGACAAGGCCCAGATGTCCTGCACCAAGTTCGCCGCCCGTTCCGCCGTGCTGGCGACCGACGGCTTCATCGTCTACGACATCCAGGATGAGAAGGGGCGGACTGAGATGGAAAGGCCCTTCCCTTTCAGGAAGACCCTCGATCCCAGTTGGTACGGATCTCTCTTCCCTACCCAGGTGCGAAGTCGAGGAGCGAAGCGACAATGAGAAAACGTGATATATCTGTTCGAAATGAGGCTCCATGCCGTCGCTCAGTCTCCTCGTTTCGCTATCTACACCACTAACACGCTCGTGCTCGTCGCAGTCCGGCAAGCAGACCGTCATCTACAAGTGCGTCGTAGAGTCCTCTCTAGACAACTTCAGGGCTTGGTTCGAAGAGGCCTGCAACCGGTATAAGCACAACTCTTTCGTATTGGTTGGAGCTCCCACCAGCAGCCGCACTTATGAAGGCTGCACTATGAAGGACGCTGCCGCTGTGATTTCAGAGACTGAAGGCGCAACTTTTGGTTGCGTCGCTATTGCGGAGAGGCATACGAAGAAGAACAACGAGCATAAGAACATGATGCGCAAGCAGAACTATGGGGGTGAGTGGGGGGAGGGAGGGGGGGGGCGAGCGAGCGAACGAGCTTGTGTGCGAATTCTAACTACATTTTCCACTCCACAGCTGAATACTTCATCACCCAGGGTATCTTCACCTCCGGCCCGATCATCCGGCTCATCAAGGACTACGGAGAGCTGTGCAAGGAGCTTGACGTCCCTTGCAAGAAGATGATCCTGACTTTCGCACCCTGTGGGAGGGAAAAGACTCTGACTTTCATCAAGTGGCTGGGCATGCATGTGCCTGAGGAGGTAAGGAAGGGGGGGTGGAGGAGCGAAGCGGGGAGTTACGCTATCTTCGCTACTAACACGCGAGCGAACAGGTTCAGGCGAGGATATTCGCCGCCAAGACTGCGGATTTGAAGGAGGGAGAGAGGGACCTTGGTCCGGTTAGGGAGAGTTGCAAGATTTTGACGGAGGTAAGAAATATGGGCCGAGGGACTAAATGATGTAAAAATTTTAACACGCGCTCTCTACTCGCTACACAGGTGTTCCAGGAGGTCTTAACCGGAATCGTCGGCTGCGGTGTCCCCATCGGGATCAACGTCGAGTCCCTCTCCATCTTCCGCGAAGAGATCGACGCCGCTCACTCCCTCTTCCAAACCCTCCAATCCCAGCTCCTCTCCTCCCGAGGAAGCCCTTGGGCTATCAAGTGGTATGATGTCGGGAAGGGTGGGAACGCATATTCTGATATTGTGATTGTGGAGAAGGAGAGGGAGAGGAAGAAGAGGGACTTAATCGTTACTGCTCTTTTAGCTGGAGTGTTCGGAGTCGTTCTCGGAAGGAGCAATTTGTTGAAGAGGTAGAAGAAAAAATAATAAAAGAGTTTCAAACGTTTTTATTCATAAATAAGTTTTAGCGTCCTTAATTTGTTTCTCGTGGTTCATTCTCTGCCGCGAACTGAACTAAACGTACGAGCCTTCTTTTATATTCGTCGTCGATGTGAGGTTTGACGTCGCAGATGGGTTTTTCTTCGGCTAATTTGTGGTCTTGGTCGAGAAGAAGTTCTTGCTTGAGGAAGGAGGCGGGGAGGAGCTGATGGTAGCGAATGGTTTTTTTGATGTTGGGGTCTTGAGAATCGAGTTGAACCTGGGCGCGAGGATGGGAGGGGGGAGTTAGTATAACGTGATATCATGGATTCGTCCTCTCAGTTTCTCACCTCCGAAGTACTCGCATACAAAATCCCCGGCGCAACCTCATGCTCCTGCCCTCCTTCATCAGCCCACTTGCACGTCGCCTTCCAACCATCTTTATAGCTCGTAATTTTCTGGCAAGGTAGGAGGGCTTCACGGAGCTCGTTAATGTGCAAGCTCTCTCCGGAGCCCATGAAGGAGAGGATTTTTGTGACGATGGAGTAGCTGTGAGGGTTCGTGGCGATCTGAGAGAGAAAGAGGGGGGGGGGGGGGCAGGGCGAGGGGGGCGGAGCGACGGGTTAGAAATGACTTGGTTAAAGTTTATAAGGTTAGCTTTAATTGCTCACCTTGTAGATAAAAATAGCCGCTTTCCCCGCCTCCGTCAAGTCCAAGTCCTTCAAGTTCCTCTCCCCCCTCCTCAACGTCGACCTCACGCACATCTTAACGCTCTTCTGCCTAATCTCCCCAACATTATACTCAAAGCTCGCGCTCAGCAGAACGCTCAGAACTTCCTTGTAGCGGAAACGGCCTTTCCCGTATTTTTCGATGATGTCGATGGGGGTTCGACCTTCGTTGTTTTTTTCGTTGAGGGCTGAGGGGTAGTGTTTGCAGAGTTCGTAGACAACTTCGGGAGAAGTGGAAGCAAGAGCGGCGAGGTGGAGGGGAAGGTTACCTCCGTCGCAGCGTTTTTGAAGGCCGGAGCCGAGTTTCGCGATACCGCGGTTCTCCGCTTTTTCTACAAGAAGACGAATAATCTCAGGGTTACGGTTGTGACACGCTGCGAAGTGAATTGGGAGAGCGTTGAATTTATTCAAACCGTGAATAGCAGGGGGATACTCGGAACAAAGAAATTGAAGGACGCGAGGATCACGTCGTGTCGCTGCAGTGATGTGCAACGCAGTCTCTCCGTTAGCAGACTGCAGACTAAGTATGTTCCTACTTTCTCTACTACCCCTAGTTTTTTCGACCATGAGTTTTATGACGTCGAAGGGACCGGTTGATTCGAAGCAGGTGTTGTGGAGGGAGGTCCAGTTTGTGCGGGGGCCGGGGAGCTCGAACATTTTCGTCGGGTTTACGGTGGGTGTGGAGGTGTCGGACATCTGGGGGTGGCGTGGGGGGGTGGGGTGAGGGCAGGGTGGGGGTGGTGGTGGTGGAGGATTCAAACACTGGGCGAGCGCGGGAGGAGAGCAGGAGGGGCGAGCGAAGGCCTTGCTATTGTCCGCCGCGCAATGGACGTTTGTGTGATTTTACCTTTCAACTCACGTTAATATGAGACGTGGAGTGGACCAGGGATGGTATGAGTATTGATTTTAAGGGTGGGGGGGTTAGGATTGCTGGAGATTGTTTCTGGGCGCAGTGATACACCAGCGGAAAATCGCTGTCAAATCACCGATTTTGCAAACTCGATTTCAACTTTTCCAAACCATGAACGCTGAAGAGCACATCAAGAAATTGAGGTCCAAGTTGGGTGAGTCACCGCTGTGGTTAATAAAAACCGTGTAAAGTAACTACAACAAACCGCATCATCACAAACGCATTTCGTCGTTTGAGGCCTCGAGAACTTGAATTTAAAATCCCTTGAAGTGCCCTTATTTCGACTCGTAACCGCAAACGGACATGCGCCACCTTCATAGCTAGCTCCCCAGACCAGTTCCTAGCGGCCCCAAGTCACAAAAACGTTCGCATGTGTCCTCTTTTTGCCGTTTTCTCCTGCTCCACGAACCATCAACAAGTTTCAGAATTCATTCCACTTCCACCCCCCTCGCCCTCCCTCTAACCCCCCCACCCCCCACCCCACCCACCCCAGACACCATTCCCGTCTTCCAACAACTCGAAGACGCCACAAGTGTCCCCAAAGAGTACCTCTTCCTCCTCTCCTCCTCCCTCATAATGCTCCTCCTCCTCCTCGGTGTCGGCGTCGGTTCCCTCTGCTCCATCATCGGATTCCTTTACCCGAGTCTGCAGAGTTTCAAAGCGATTGAAACGAAACAGAAAGGGGATGATACGCAGTGGTTAATCTATTGGACTGTTTATGCGCTTTTCTCCATCTTGGAAGGTGAGTCTCACTCGTCTCGGAGTCGAACCGCTGCTGAGAACGACGTTGAGAATTGCGTATTAATTCCCGTTCGTTATGAGACGATTGCGCTTGAGCGAACGTCAACGATGTGAGACGACCGCTATCACTGCCCCACGCAATTCTAACACGTTAACACCAATCTGTAAATGCCGACTCGCTACGCGATCGTCGCAGCTTTCATTGATTGGTTGTTGTATTTCATCCCGTTTTACTATGCTTTTAAGTTGGCGTTTTTGCTTTGGTTGATGTTACCGCAGACTCGTGGTGCGAGTTTTTTGTACGAGACTTTTTTGAGGGACTTCTTGAAGCGTAATGAGGTGAGCCCGCAAGACGCTTTGCATAACGCATTATCGTGTAAATTCTAACACGGTGGAAATGTTCGCTTTCCGAAGTCCAAGATTGACGCTGCCATCGACACGGCGCGCAAGAACGCAGGAAGCATCACGGAGGAGTTCGCCGCCGCCGGAGCCGACCTCGCCTCCAAGGGCCTCTCTGCCGCCGCCAAGGCCGCAGCCAAGAAGGATTAAACGGGAAACCAACACCACGTCTTACATTCTTAACTTTCAAACAAATTCAAAATGAACATGAACCTATTTAAAACACAAAAGCTTAGTGAATTTTTTATTTACGTGAATGCTATAGATGAGAATGGATGATGTGTAGGATGTGAATTGAACGTCAGAACGAAAACAAGCACGAAGAGAAAGTTCTACTTTCCCAAACCATCTACATAACGGTAATCGAACTGTCGAAGAGCGAAGCGACTCGTTAGACCAAAGCTTCCAACAATGTCATCGCGTTTCACTCTTTTAACTCTCTCTCTCTCTCTCTCTTCTCACCTACTCCTCCAAAATCTCCTGCCTTTCTTGAACGCTCATCAACCTCGTCCTCTTCGGGCTGCTCGGCCCCTCCTCCACCAGCCTCCTCTTGAAGTTGCTAACGCTGGGTTTGCTGTTGCTGCTGAACATCTTGTCGATGTTGAGTTGACGGAGAGGGGGGGACGTGCGTGGAGAAGGAGAGTTGTGGGGGCTGGGGGAGGTTGCGATTACTTTGAATGGGGACGCGATGGTTCTGGAGAACTGGGGAGAGCGTGTTAGAAGTTAATCGTCATTCATCGTTGTTCATCATCTTCAACAGTCATATTTTCACCCCCCCCCATTCTCACCGAGTTGATTGGCGGAAGAGGCGTGGCGGCCCTCGGACTCTGCGACGAGCGTAGCTAGTCGCATGAGGATTGGTGTTGGCGAGTTAGAAATGAGCAGCAACGAAAGCAGCGTCGACGTTGAGACTGTAGCTACTGGCGAACGCTGAATTTCGAACAGAGACATCACGTTTTCTCATCGTCGCTTCGCACCTGCAGCGGCTCGACGACACTTTGAGGCGTCGTCAACACCTTGATCTGTGTTTGCTGCGCGTAAGGATTCGAGGTCAGGTTTTCGTAGCCGAGGTGGGAGTACGGGTTCGCCGGCTTCTGCTTGGGCGTGGTTGGGGAGAGGGAGAGGGAGCGCTGACAGTTATTTATTTGTCAGTGTGAGAAAATGAATTCGATGCAACAACACAAACGCTTCTTCCCAACCACTCCCCTCACCTTAACGGCAGGCGCGGGAGGAATGGTCTCGTCGCTCATCGACAGCGAGACCATGGGCGTCTCTTTACTTTCCCCTTCGCTCTCGGGCAGGGACTCCTCCATCGAGAGGCGAGAAAGAGAGGTCGGGAGGGACGAAGTCTGGAGGTCGTTTGTCGTCGTTTGCTGCTCCTGCAGGTCTTGAGGGACGCCATTCGTGTGGGGAGGGCCGGAGTACGCGAACACTTCTTGTGAAAAGGTGGCCATTGGTGCTGGTGGTGAGCGGAGTGAGGAGAATAAAGCGAGGAAAGGGCGTGGGGCAATTCTTCAAAGATTGACGATATTGCTGTGAACCAGATTTTCGCTCGTACGTATTGCGGCGGGCTGGTATTTGGAAGGGTGGTTGGTGTCAAGGTTGAGCTGGCCCTGGTGTGGAATAGAGCCAAGATACGTGCGAGATGAGCATGAAAGAAGAGGATGGATAGAAAATGTCGACGAACCAGATGCTCATTGGTGTCGAACTGATTTCTGCGTTGTCTTCCGTGGAAATACGCTGAATGTTATTCGAAGCTGATCTTTTAACCCTACTCCCCCCCTCACGCGATTTCCAGCCTAACAACCAATCAACCAACCCATATTTCAATGCGTATCTTTCTCCTCCTCCTCGCGCCTCTCCTAGCGTCAGGCTTTGTAACATTCCTCGGCCCCTCCACTGTCGTCAGGTCGCACCAGCAGACGCACACGACAAGCTTTCCACTTTCCGCGTTGATCACTGAGACTGAGGCCGCCAAGGTGAGAGTTGACTTACGTTGTGTTGGGATGTTTTTGGATAGGGAATTTTTAACTCATCGTTTTTATCGTTGTCTCAATCTTATTCAGGTCCTCGCCAAGGCCAAGGACTGCCTCAAGGACGAGTGCAGCGTTGACGCTGTGAACGACCTCTTGATTGATCTCAGGGGTCAGAAGAGGGTCCTCGAGATTAGGTGAGGTGGTTGTGGGGGGGGGGTGAAAAAGAATGTGAGAGGAACGTGCTCGATGATGATATATTCAAGAAAGTAGCCTTTTATCTGATTACGGCGACTCCCGGTTTCGGCGAAGCCATGCAGAGACTCCAGATTTGGTTACAGCGGCGGCTATAATGCGACTGAGAGCACACGCACACGCACACGCTTCACGACCCCTTAAACGACGAGCTCTAACTCCTCGCAAAATACACGCCCCCACCCCCCCTATCTCTAAAACAACAAACTCTAACTCCCTCACCACCCCCCTAGGTTGGACAATATCTCCGAACTCATCACGAGCCTCACGGCCGCGAACTTGGTCGAGGAAACCGACTCTACCGCCACCAGGGACGTTTCCGAGATCACGAAGAGCGTCGCTTCGATCGCGCAGGTGTTCACCGTCTCTGCGAAGAACAGCGGCAACGATTACCCCGCCCTCGCCTTCCCCATGGGTTTCACAGGCACGCCGAACAAGGACAAGAAGGGATTCAAGTAAAGTAATTACTTGTACTCTGGGAGACTTGCACGTTGTAAAGTAAATTGCAACACACACACAAAGACACAAAAGACACTAACTTTCACAAATGCAAAAATTCTCAAAATCGTCCTTATTTAATTATTTTATGATCTATAGCCCTCTCTTGATCTTTTTTCTCTTTAAAAGAAGATCGCACTCCCTTCCTCTCCTCATTCCTCACTTTGATTGATCGAAGAGGACTGCTCCGCCTCCTCGGAGTCCTCCTCCTTTTTAACGGGCGACAGCAACGAGTGCTGTATCTCCCCCGCCGCCGCCCCCACTTGCTGCTGCCGCTGCTGAAAAATAATTTGCTGATGTAGCAGGTTGAACTGATTATTTTCGTTCAACGCTTGCTGCAACGCCGCCTGATGCTGCTGCTGTTGAATCTGCATCGATTGAAGTCGGCTCAAGTTAAGCGTCGGCAGCATGTGCGCCGGCATCCCGCCCACTCCCATCGCAGGAATCATGCCGACGCCTATTCCGGGACCCAGCATCGGCATCGATTGGGTTAAACTTTGAATTCCCAAACCTGGAATTTGAGGCGTACCAGAAATGCCAGACATACCAGATATGCCAGACATGGGCATGTTAAACCCTGGCGGCATTCCGCCTAATCCCGCAACCCCGGGCATTTGTAGCATATTCATACCCTCCATTCCTAAATTCCCGGGCATCCCGAGACCCGGAACCATACCCGGAACTATCGGCATCTGGTTTAACTGCAGCATCGGCATCTGGTTTAACTGCGGCATCGCTGCCTGCAGTTGTTGCTGCAGCTGTTGCTGCGGTTGTTGAATTGCGTCAACTTGGGAGTTTAGTTTTTTTGATGTGTATTGTTGGGTGTGGGGGCCTTCGTACAGTGATCTCTTTGGATTTCTTTCCTGTGTTTGCGAGCGAAGCGAGCGTGTGTTAGAATCAAATAAACAACAGCGAGTAACAAGGGACGATTGATTTAGAAGTCCGCCTACACATCCTCGCTTCGCTCGGCCGAACATTCACCTGTCTTCCCGACCCACTTGAACCTATCCTCCCCCTCCAATTAACCCCCCTCCTAGCTACTCCCCCACTACTCCCCTCAGCCCCTTTGATGTCGAGCATTTTCGCCGTGACGTGTCCTGAGCTGGCCGACAGCATCAGAACGCGAGAGATGGCTAGGGATTTTCCGTCGCCGTTCTTGATCACAGTTTCGTTGTTCTCAACGACTGTTCTGTCTTTCTTCAGGGTGACGTAGATGTAGCTATGAATGGGGGGTGGGGTTGTTTGGGGGGGGGGTTAGTTACTAAAGTTAGTAGTTCACTTCTCATTTTCTCATTGTTGTGCATTCACGGTTAAACGTTAGTGGTGCAGTATCAAATTTTTCAGCCAACAATCCAACCCCCCCCCATCAAACCAACCCGCAAACAAAGTTCCACCCCAATTGTTCAACCTAGGTTGTTCCCTACAACCCCACAACCCCACCCACCATCCTACTCACCTCGTACACCACGGAACCTCGTAGTGACGCTTCTTCTCTCTACAGAACGTTTTGGTCTTGTTGGCCAGCCTGCACGCCGAGCAAACGGGGTACTCCAGACCGAAGTCTCCTAGGAAGAGGTTCTGAGTGATTTTGTAGGGGGAGAGAGAAGGTGTTAATATATAATGCGAGCGTGAGCGTGAGCGTGAGCGTGAGCGTGAGCGTGAGTGTAGGCCGGTAAGGAAGCAGTCTTGCAGCGCCAGAATAAACCCAAGGCGTAGAAATACGCCTCGTTCTCCGAAAATGTCAAGAACCCGGAATCTCAGAATTTCTCAAATCCCGTTGAAAAGTTCTACGCCTGATTCTCTCTTTACTAAAACGCTCTCTGCTCTCGCGTCGCCTTAGATTCTCTCTCCCCTCCCCCCCCCCCTCCACAACCCCAACCCACCTCAAAATTAAACTCCCCATTAATGTCCTCAACATAATAATCCGCCTCCCCCTTATAATCACTCCTTTTCGCTTCCTCACTCGGAAAAACACCTCCTTCACGAGTCACCTTCCCTAAAACTGTATCGTCGGTAAGCATGCAAATGAGGACTGTAGACCAGGGGAGGGCGTCGTGTTCCTTGACTGTGGTAGTGGCGAGTGAAGCGAGCTGTGTTAGAATTAGCACAAGCAGGGAAGATTTCTTTTTCTTGTAGTCCGCTGACGTGCACATTTTGAGATCAGCGAGCGCCAGGACCATGCCGGCCAGGATGAGCGTGAACAGCAGGCCCAGGATGATGAAGTGCGTGGTCGGGAGACTGCTAGCGCCTCGTCGGACATCCTTCGATCACTTGCACACCAATCTCCTCCAAGCTCGCTCTCAAGTTGCTGACGAGAGCGCCGGGCGGGTCGCCGAGGTCGGGCGTTTCTCGAGTTGCAGTATTTTGCTGCGAGATTTTGCTGCGAGATTTTGCTGCGAGTCTACACTTCTGAGCGAGCGTCAATAATCCGAGCCCACACGTCCGAGCGAAGCGAGGGCGCTCTAAGAGGAGCTTCTCTCCTCTCTCCCCCCCCTACCCCACCTCACCGTCTCGACACACGTCACGAGGCAACGTGTAAACCTTACAGTTATAACATATCGGTAATTTCCCCTTCGGAAAATTCACTCTTATATGCTTCAATAATCCCGGAGGCTTGAACTTTACGCTGGGCAGGTCGCTGGAAGCTTCGTCCTTTTCTATCTTTTTGTTCTTGCCTGAGGAGGAACGAGTGACGTTGGATGACTCTGGTTTTATGGGTGGGGGGGAGGGGTTTTGTGGGG
>BLQM01000090.1:39890-77374 GCA_012489335.1 Triparma laevis f. inornata
GAAGTGACGAGCTGATATATCGCTCTCGCTCCTCGCTATTGTAAGCACACTATACTAACCCACCCCCTCCCTCCTCGGACTTCGTCCTCGGCTCCTCGCTACGCTCGTCGCAGATGATGAGCACGGCCCTGGACGAGTTCGTCAACAAGGGCGTCGCGCAGGCCATCAACGATTCCGTGGCCGCCAAGCTCAAGCAGTCCCAGAAGAAGCTCATCAAGAAGGCCGGCGCCGGCATCAAAGACAAGAGCGACGTCTTGGCCGAGGTCACGAAGGAGGCCGAGCAGGTCCGCGAGAAGCTCGTAGGTGAGAAACTGCGAGGAGTGAAGCGACGGTCTGGGAATACGACAATTGCGCACGAAATGAGGCCACATGAGGAACGAAGCGACGAGCATTAAGAACATTCTAAGCTAGTGAGGAGCGTAGCGACGAGATTACGAAGGCGTCATGAATTGAACGAGGAGGCTCTTCAAAAACGCCGCTCCTATTGAAACTCCTCGTTCAATTCGTCGCTTCGCTCCTCGCATTAGGAACATTCTAAGCTAACTCGGCTCGCTAATGGTCCTCGCTACGCTCGTCGCAGCCGAAGAGGCGGAGCTGGAGAAACAGGAGAAATCGAGGCCTCGCTTGGCCACCACGCAGAAGCCCCAGGCTGACGACGAGGATGGAGGGGATGAGGAGGAGGCGAAAGAGGTTCAACCGAAGCCTAAGAGGGGGAAGAAGTCGCCGGTGAAGAAAAAGGCGACGACAAAGAAGCCGAGGAGGAAGAAGAGTTACGACAGTGACGAGGAAGAGGGGGAGAGTGAGGAGGAGCCCGATTTGGGCGACGGCGACGACGACGACGATGACATCGAGGAGACGGCCAGCCCGCCGCCAAGGAGGGCGGCTAGCAGCAGATCGTCCTCAAGGAGGGGAAAGAAGGCGGATTTGTCCGCTGAGTCGGAAGAGTCGGGCGTCGAGGTTGTCGACATGACCCAGGATTCTCCCCCGCCCGCGGCCAAGCCCAAGAGGGGCAAGAAGGCCGCGGCGGCAACATCGAGAAGAGGTGAGAAGCCGAGAGGAGCGAACGACGACAGCGAGGAGCGAAGCGACGATGTATTAGTGATATCTCAGCTCGTCGCTCCACTCCTCGTTTTCGCTATCTCCACCATTAACACGCTAGCTTCGATCGCAGGCTCGAAGCGCCCTCGACAGGTGGAAACGGTGGACACGGTGGACGACAGCGACGACAGCGACGACAGCGACGACGAGGTCAAGGTCCCGGAGGGGTGGGGAGAGGACAGTGAGATCAAGAGTGTGACGAGCACGCCCACGAGGAAGAAGCGCGTAACGAGGAAGAGGTAGAGGGGGATGTTTTGTGAATATTATTGGAATGTGAATGTGAATCTGTGTGAAAAACGAAGATGAAGATGGAAGGATTGTTGAAATGAAAACACGACACGACAACTAATCTTTCATTTCTTTCGTGCAAACGTGCATTATTAAACTTAATCTCCCAAACTCCTAAACCCCACATGCACCAAACCCTAAACATTCGCGGTCCTCACATTGTCAGTGTTCGGTTGAACCCCTGTAGCGACCAGTGATTCTTCCCCGCTCCACAACCCGGGGAAACACTTCAACCACGATTCGCTCATCTGGTCGTAAAGGTCGGGATAGTTGCGCTGGAAGTCGACGGGGGCCTCGGCGAAACAGACCACGGTGGTGTCGACGGCGGACTGAACCACGTTGAACATTATCGAGGAGAACAGGGCACCGATGAGAAGCCCGATGAAGAAGATGATCCACTTTATGTCGATGTCGCCGTTGTTCTCGTCGTTGCCGTCGGCGTCGAACCACTGCGGATTGATCTCGTTCGCGAGGAGGCCGACCCCCCCGCAGATGGCTCCGACTGCAGCGGTGAGTGTAGCGAGCGGCGAGCGTGAAATTGGTGTAAGTTTGTGTTATCGTCGTTAAAAGAAGTGAAGGCGTTTTCGTTGATTTCGATTTCGTGCTCTTAGTCGCATTATTGCTGCCGCGTTTGCTCGCTCTGGGGTCTCCTCATGACGCTCCTCTTACGGTTGCCCGAGGGAGTCGTTGTGATCAGAGGTGGAATCTCTCTTTTGAATATATCATCATCGAGCACGTTCCTCTCAATTTCGTTCCGTAAATTCTGCCTCACCTCCGAGCGACTGGAAGGCAAGCACGTTCCCGACCAAATCATCGTTGATGATCATCGTCCAGCCGCGGGCCTTGAAAAGGCGGATCACGTTCTTCCCGGCCTCCATGAAGCTGTAGCCGTACAGGCCGCAGTAGATGAACGCCCAACGGTTGAAGTACTCCATAATGGACTCGAGGCAACCGAGGATGCAGTCCGCGATGCACACAATGATGCCGTCGTCGTTGTTGCGAGCGCTGTGAACCATCGCTCGAAGCGCGTTCAGGATGGCGACGAGGAGGGAGCCGAGGCAGATCGAGCCGAAGCTGAAGGTCGTGGCACGCTTGAGACTGCTCGTAACTCCAGTGGAGCAGCAGGAGCTCGCCGCGAGCGGATTGAACCACCACGTACCGACCGTTCCGGCGACGGTCACGTGGACTACGTTCGAAATGACTTGGTGCGCCCAGTAGAAGCAGATTAGCAGCGCAAACACGATGCCGCCGTTGAGACCGCTCGCGTCCCCGTCGTTGCCGCCGTTCTCCTGGTAGGCGATGCCGAGGTAGTTGACCACCCACCAAATCGTCCAGCCGAAGGCGACGAAGAGCGAGACTGTGGGAGGGTGTGGGTGTGGGAGGGTTGGGTTAAATATTTTGGGTAGTGGATGAGCGAGAATGTTGTTGTGTGTGGTGTGTGCTCTCAGTCGCATTATTGCTGCCGCTTTAGATCGGTCTAGGGTCTCTGCATGACGCTCCTCTTACGGTTGCCCGAGGGAGTCGTTTTGATCAGATGACGATATTGAGTTTTGAATATATCATCATCGAGCACATAAAAGTAATCGTAAAGCGTCGTCATCATCACTCTCACCTATCGCACAAACCATTAAGCCCAAATTCGACTTCACAGCCGTCAAACCCGTCTTCAACGTCGCTGCCGCGAAGGGGATGCGGTGCCAAACGCAGTACGAGTAAAGGCAGGATATCAGACCGATCATCAACCAGATTACTCCTCCTCCGACTAAACCCTCGACGAACATTATTCCGGAGGCGACGAAGCACAGGATGATGGATCCAATGAGCGTAATTTGGATGAGGGACTCGGCGAATGCGATCATGAAGCTAAGGCTGAGGAGGCCGAGGATGATCGCGGTTACGCCTTGGATCGCGGCAACGACCAGCCAGCCGTTGGCCTCGTCGCCATCGACTTCGCCGACTTCAGGTCCATACATGATGGAAGTAACCACCGTCGCGATTATCATCGAAATGAACAAAAGGGCGAACACTGGGTCGCGGAAGCGGTTGGGCTGGAGCGCATGGGTTGTGTTAGTGTTGACGTGGAGGGAGTTTGAGGGGGGGGGAAGTGGAGGTTTGTGCTCTCAGTCGCATTATTGCTGCCGCTTTTGGGGTCTCTGGAGTCGCTGCATGACGCTCTTCTTACGGTTGCCCGAGGGAGACGTTTTGATCAGATCTACCAATCGTTTTTTGAATATATCGTCATCGAGCACGTTTTTTCTCAAATCGCTCCGTCGTTCAAATTTGTACCTGAAGTCGTCGAGGGAGCGGGCGAACGATATTTTTTGCGAGGTGTTAGAGTTATCATTCTAGAGCAAGGACGAGTTGAACGAGGGCATTTGTGCTCTCAGTCGCATTTTGCCGCCGCTCTAGTAAAATCTGGAGTCTGTGCATGACACTCGTACTCTCTCTCCCATCGACGAGTTATGAATGTCGATTTCTCCGCAGCTCTCCTTCCATCGACGCTCGCAATTTCGTCACCCGTGGTTCTAACCCCAAACGCTCCCATCCTTCCATCCACAGATGGCCGATCTGTTCGCTTCCTTCGGGTTCGAACAGAAAACGCTTCCTCCGGCGCAGATGCGCCTCCTCCTCAAAAGTTCAAATTTCTCACCTGCTCGACGCCCTTATTACGATAATTTTGAACGACATTATCCCGCGTGGGACTTTGAGCGTAGCCTTTCTTATCGGGGGACGACCACATAAGTAGGTGTGGAAATATTTAGGGTTTTTTTTTGGCTGGGATTCAAAATTTCCCAACTCTCTTGCCCATTTTCTCGTTCTACATCGTCATCATGCAAGATCAACAGAACGACTTTGACCCTGATCTAAGCAGTCCTCGTAGGAAAATAATCAATACGTCTCCTTCTCCTAAAAGGTGAGATGTGGCGATAACTAAACGGAGTTTGTGACGCCGTCGCTCGAACTCCTCGATGCGCCTCCGCCGCAGCCCTCGAGCTCTTGAAGTCGCCCTTGAGCGTGCGCCGCAGCGCCGTCGCCGCCCCGCTCAGCCTCGGCCCGCCGCCCGTCGCCTCCAGGTCAAGAGCGCCCGTCGCAGTGCTCGTCGAACGCACCCTGCCAAACGCGAACGATGCTAATTCTGCACTCTCTCCGTTTCAGGACTTCGAATCCCGCTGCTGTTCACTGCTCCTCCGCCCCCTCCTCCGCCCCCTCTTCTCCTCCCGCCTCCCCCCAAAACGTCACGAAATCCCTCCCTCCTTCCCCACCTCCTTCCCCACCTCCTTCCCTGTCCGACGGTCGAGAGGCACGCGCTCTCATCTACAAAACCACCGCCGACGACTCCGGCTCCGATTACGCTTCCGAATCCGACGTTGAACCCGACGTTGAACCCCTCCCACCCAAGAAGTTCACAAAACACGATCCCTTCGAATTCCTCTTAAACTCCAAACCTTCTCCTCTCCTTTCCTCGCCCCACGTCCTCAAAACCGTCAAAAATTCTACGCCGATCTGGCGTACCTTTCTTAGCTCTTTGAAAAGCGGAAACGCTTTTCATACCTCTTTAACTCTACTACCTGAGACGGGGAAGTTCATGCGTTTGTACGGGAGTGTTAATGAATACACGTTAGGCGTCATCTTCGAATTACCAACAACTGAATACGAATCCGAAACGTTCTCCGACACTAAACTTCTAACCTCGTATTGCTGGGCGAGTGGATACTCCGCTAAAACAGAATTCAACCTAACTTCTCGTGGAGAACTCTTCAACGGGCGGGGAGATAACCTCGTCTCAATTTCTGAGCTCATCAAACAAAACGAAGCATTCTCGTCTTCAATCCCCTCCTCCGTTCCGATTAAACTTCACGGACGCGATACGTCAACTCCAATGTCTTCAGTTCCCTTCAACGAAATTTACATTCGCATCTCCGGAACTCCCCCTTATAATCTTTTAAATGGTCTCGGACCTCCAATAGGTATTTTCAGTCGTTCTTCATGTTATTGTGATTTAGTAGAATTGTTGAAGAAGAGGGAGGTTTTTGAGGAGGAGGGGTTACGGTTGTTTTTTATAAGACATGAAGATGGAGTTAGGGAGTTGGGGGGGAGGGGGGAAGTTGAGTTGTTGAAGGTGAGAAGTAGAAGGATGGAGCGATTTGAGAGGAATGTGCTCGATGATGATATATTCAAAACGTAAGCTATCTTTCTGATCAAAACGACTCCTTCTGGCAACCGTAAGAGGAGCGTCATGTAGAGACTCCAGAACCCCCTATTGCGGCGGCAATAATGCGACTGAGAGCATCCCCCCACCCCAAATTTAATCATCCCTTCACAAGCAATAACCCGTTCTCTTCGCAGACGCTCGCAAACGACGTAGAACCCTTCCTTACCCTAACATCCTCTCCCCTAATCTTCAATGAATTAACCTCCGAAAACCTCACCCTAATCGAACACGCACGCTTAGCTGGAGGTTATGGTGTGAGGGATGAAGGTGAGGAACTGTCTCGTCGCGTTAATTCCGTTCGCAATCCACCTACCCTACCAGCTCCAGTCTAGAACCCCCCGTCACTATCACCACCACACAAATTTCTAATTCGTCTTACCTCCAATCTGCACGCGACTCGCTTCGCTCGTCGCAGATGTTAAAGAATTGTTTCGAACGCTGGAGGAGGAGAAGGCGGGGAGGGTTTTAGGGGAAGGTATTGATATGGCAGTTCGAGCGTCAAACCCTAAATCTGCTGAACAGCTTTTAACGTGTTATTACGAGTCTGGCTTTACGGTGCCGATTGATACAACTTACCTCCTACCTCACTGCAACGGCAAACCTATTTTAACGATTCTATCAACCTTCGAGATACTATCAAACTTCAATACCAACGCTTGTCAGAGTAAAATGAGGGATTGCTCGAAGAGCTTGGAGGAGTGGTGTTTGGAGGGTGCGAGGAAAGGGGTGGCGTTTAGGTTGAGGAGTTGGAGGAAGTTGAGGAAGGGGAAGAAGGAGGAGGGGAGAGGGAACTCCAGAATGGCACCGTTCCTATCTCACGAAGCAATCGAAAAACGTCACCTCTTCGCGCTCTCCCTCCGTTCCGCGTCCTCCCCTTCTTCCTCCCTAAGATCTCAGATAAAGCAATTGCATGCTATAGCGTTGAAGATGAACAAACCGTGTTTGAGACTCGAAATACTCCAGTATATTCTTGGACTTGGTAAGAGGTGCGGTTTGAAGGTTATTCAGAATTCTTTGGAGTTGGCTGTTAAAGTGTTGGTAAAAAATTAAAAGCGGGATTTCATTCTTCAATTCAAATATTTTGTGGGAGATATTTTTAATTTAAGTTTTCGGATTCTAGCCACGGGTAAGCGCCTGTCAGCGAGAGATTATAATATTTAAAATCACGACACTTTCGCTTTCTTGTAATTCTTCAAATGATAATAAATATTTCCCAAACTATGCACCATCATCAACGTGTGCTTAAGATCTTCCTCCAGCACCTTCATCCTCCCCGCCAAACACCTCTCGTAAACTTCCTTCGCCTCCTCAGGCTGTCTGGTATCCCTCAGCAAGGTTTTGCGGCGGCCGCGGGATCGGACGAGGATTGGCTTGATTTCATTTTGGGGGGCGTTTGGTATGTATTAAGGGGGTTGAGGAGGTTGAGGGGGGATTGGTGGGGTAGGAGTGTAGGGGGGAAGAGTAACAGACTCTGAGGTTGCGTGTGGGACGGTAAAATCGACGAATCTGAAAATGGTGGGAAGAAATCTGAGAAAGCAATCGACCGAATTCGAGCAATCCCCGTACCAATGTCCCAAAAGCGAACAGCCACGAGGTTTTCCAGTAGGTTGAAGGCGCAAGAATTGGGTGCGGAGAGTGGTAGCGAGTACGAGGAGAGCCGGAATCAAGGCCAAAGCCAAGGGCCAGTCGTGGCTCCCACCGCTCCGACAATGAAGGATGATTTCATGGCCACGGACGACTTCAGGAGGTTGCTGAGGGGGTATATCGACGTGGCCGACCTTTTTCACACGTTCCGACTAATGAGCAAGCTGTGGCAGCGAATTGCAGAGGAGAAGATAAATGGGGATTTTAGGAGCGGCGTTTTAGCACTAGTTTGACTACCGTTTCTTTCCCGACGACGTTAACATTGATTGGCGAATCAGCCTTTTGCAATTGCGTCAGTCTAGACAATGTCGGATCTCCTCCACACAAACCTTCAAAGATTAGATTAATGTGCCTCCATGAATTGCTCAGAACTAAAATCGTTGACGATCCCGGACTCGCTTCAAAAGTTTGGCAAAGATTCTTCCACAAATTCTCCAAACTAGTCCCCTCCAACATTGACATTAACGACGAAATCAACCACGACGACGTCACGCCCGAGGTCGTCGAGCTTCTCCTAGAGCGCTCCAAATTCGCTGTGCTGAAAATGCACATTTCTGAGCAACTCTCCAAGCAATCCGCGAAGTTCACTACCCATAACCAAGCCCTCAAAACCTCAATCTCCACACTCGCAGCCCAAAACCAAGCACTCCACGCCTCCCTAAAACAGTCCCTCCTTCCTCTTAAATAAACAAAGCAGAAAATTCATTTTCAAATACGAATCATTCATGGTATATTTTCACAACCTATTATGTCCAAGCCCACTTCCACTCCCACTTCCGCTCAAATCAGCGTTATCGTCCGAAAACGTCCTATTTCTGAGCAGCATCAATGAATCCGCGTCGCTGTCCTTTCTGAAGTTCTTGACGTTCTCCTTCAAATCTGCTCTAGAAAGGTTGTAAAGTATTCGTAACCCCAGCATGAACTTGAACCAGTAGTAAATTGCGAGCGGCAGCACCATCAAAACCCCTACAAACACGTAACCGATCAACGCGGCTATATTAGACAGGCTGAGAATGACAGCGTCCAGCAATAGCAAAACTACCAGACCTAAAATATGCTTCGTAATCTGCACGAGAAAATTGAGCTTGAACCTTTGATCCCTTTCCAATTTTCTCTTCTTCGCTTTCTCACCGATGACGACCAAAACCCAAAAAACCATTAAAGTATACACAAGATTAGGCCTGCAACGAGCGTAGCGAGTCGCGTGAGGATTGGCGTGAGCGAGTTAGAAATTTGCGTAACGACAAAAGCGGCCTGATCATTGAGTCTAAGGCTGACCGGTTCCGCCAGATTACTCGCGCAAATAATTCGTGTTCGTAGTCTCCTCACCTCAAACCATTCGGAAGGAAAACATCAATGGGCCTTCCATCAACAACTAAATTCGGGTATTTCCTATAAGGTGACGTCATGGCACGAACTTCGTCAACTCCTGAAAGAATAGCGTAGATTTTACCTTCCATCTTCTCCTCGTATTCTTTCAGAATAGAACTCAACAGCGCCATCCCCGGGTCGGAGTTCGGGTCTTTCATATCTATTATAAGCTGAATACCAGGTTTCGTGCATGATTGGCAGAACGTTGGAATTTTTCGAATATGTTCTAAAAGAGGTTCGATGTAGGTTTCTTGTAGAGTTGTCGACATTTCGCAAATTTCTGCTTCCTCGTTAGACTGACAAGCGGCGAGCGTAGCGAGCCGTGTTAGTTCGTTAACTCCTTCCATTCGGACTTCGCATTCGGGCCTCGCATTCAACTCTCACCTGATCCAACTTGTAAATATCCGTATGTCCTAACCTCAACGATTCCTCCCTCCCCCCTTCTTCCGGACAATAAACGACATCCGCCTCAATCGAGCAAAACTTCGCCTCCAACGCCGTTGTAACAGGAAACTCCTGCTCAAAATCATTATGACTATGTCCAGCACACGTATCACCTGGTTGAATGTTTGAGGTATAGAAATTAGCGAAAGAAATAGGATCATCTGTACTCACGAACATTATACCAACATCTGACTTCAATAACGTCGACCAACGAGGTACATCCCCTACTAAACCTAAACCTTCGTCAGTTCCAGTCCCCCACGCTCTTACTCCAATACCATTATTAATTCTCTCAGCTTTCTCCCTCATTTTCTTCAGTGATCCATTACTATTCTGCCTCGGTAAACGTACGAAATTTAAGAGCGCGTTCTTATAATCAGAATATTCAGAACGTTCTCGGTAGGATATTAGGCCTAGATTTTGACGACGTTCGTAGCTTAAGAAGAGGAGGTAGATTATTGCTAGGAATATTCTAAAGCATATTGTTAATTTGAAACGATTAACGTGAGGATGAATGGGATGGGAAGTGGAGGGGGACGATGACGATGAACCCTGGAGGTTTGAAGGAGAAGCTGGGAAGGGGATTTTTGAGGTCATGGACATTTGACGCCAGGGAGAGTGGGAGCGGGTTGTTGAGGTTGAAATGTTAGGGTTCAACCTGAGGGACTTCATGGTGGGGAAGGTGGGAGGGGGGAGGAGTAGGTGCGGTGCGCAACGAAAGTGGGAATCTGGTTGGTTGATTTGAAATGGGTAGCGGAGCGGGGGAATTTAGGGGGGGGGGCTGAGTGGGTTTATGGGGTCGTTGGTAGGATGAACTAGGGGAGCGGCGACTGAGTTGCGATAATGAGTTTCGTTATAGGCAATGATCGAACTCGCTGCTTGTGCTGGAAAGTGAAAAAAAGAGAAGACTAGAGACATTGTGTTGTTGGGGCAGAGGCTCGAGGACACACGAACAATGACCGATGAGGCAGGGAACAAGACCCCTGCCACCCCTGACAAACAGAAAACCGCCACGCAGCGGCGACGCCTCTCAACAGCCGACCTTAGCACCAGGCTCGACGAGGAAGTAGTTAGAGTACTAGAAGTCCAAGAGAACTATAAGGAGACGATGCTCATGGACAGCAAAGCAACTGTAATGGCGGGAATGTTCGGCGAGCGCGTCTCGAATATGACGTGGAGATTTCTGAGAATAACGAAATTTTCGTACTTGTTCGCTGCACTTTGGACGATTGCATGCTTTCTGGTGTGTGAGGATATTCGAGCGAATGGGAAAAGACGAGAAGCCGCTTCACCACCATTCTAATTCGTCGCTTCGCCCTCGCGCAGATGGTGCCAATCTTTCTAGGCTTCCTCCCCCCGGAATTCGGGTTGGTTGCATTTATAATCGGCGTCATATCCCCCGTGCAGAATGTTTGCTTCATGAATCGCCACCTGCTTCGCCTACTCCTCAATAACTTTGAGATTTGGTTCCTGAGTGTTCTCTCCACAATGTGGGCAGTAGCGATGTTTGACGTGCTCGGAGATGCGCGCGCGGGCTGTATTGTAAGAAATTGCGAGGAGTGAAGCGACGAGTTTTGCTATCTCCACCACTAACTAACACGTTCACGCTACGCTCGTCTCAGGTGTTAACGTGGGTATCCATCGTTTTTATTGTGCTGCCTTGCGATGCGTCCCCGCGCACCTCGTATCATATGGTATTATACGGGAACGGCATAGGCGTGGTTATGTTCCCTGTAATGGGGTTATGTTTCCACTTCGGAATATTCACGAACCTGCATAATCGTGTGATTAGCTTGAGTGGAGTCGGAACAGACGTGGAGATAACAGTGTCGAATATAATGTTCGCGAACCAGCGGCTCTTCACCGTCTGGCTCTTCTTCTGCAAGAACATGCACGCAGCGTGGAAGCACCCGGGATCCTTCTCAATGTTGAAGGCACGGTTGACTAGTAAAAAGACAACTATTGGAGAAATGCGCAAGGAACGAGAAGAAAATAACGTGCTATCTATCACTCCGAAGATTAGCAGTTTGACAAAGCGATCGACGCAAGTTGTTCCTATACCAAATTAAAATATACCATGAATGATTCGTATTTAAAAATTAAGTTTCAATTCTTCTTCATACCGCGCCATATACCGGCCATACACCCCCCCTCGCCGTACAAGTTCAGCAGCTCCACCCCCCCGAATACCGGGGCCTCCGTGGCGTTCGTAACCCTCACTGTGACTTCCTCCCCCCCCCCAGCACACTCGGTAATCGAATGATCCTGCAACGGCCTACGCTTCTCCCGCTCGCAACAACAACCCCCCCCACCAGCACATCGTACCCCCGAACGAACCTAAATGAGTCGGCCTCCGACAGCCGAACCCGGTCAACTTCACCTTTAGCCGAGATAATGACGCTGCACTCAGCTACACTCTCACACTTGAACCCCTCCACGCTAGCGACGACTCCGCTGCCCCCCGGGCGATAGCAGCGATCGAGCGCTCCTCCAAACATAGTATACGCCTCCAGGTTGCTGGCGGGTATCGCGCCGTCTCTATCCGGGCTCAACTCCAGCATGAAATTGCTGTTGTGCCCAACGCTATCTTCGTACTCTCTTATGAGCTCGGTCAAATTTTTCGGGTCCTGTCCAGGGTACCAAAACCCTCCGTAGTCAAAGCCATCCGCAATCGGCGCGTCCTGCTCCGCAGGCATCCACACATCCCCGTCAGCGTCGCCCACCCCAAAGCCGTAGTCTCCTTGCTCTCCCTGTTGGTCGCTTCTGACGGTCGACCACATGTCCTCCTCTGGTGTATGTCCAGTCTCCGTGCCCGCCCACCTCACGCTGTTACCGCTGTGCTTCAACACGTCCCAGTTGGGCGCCTGAAATATGACCGCCTTCGGTTGATTCTCGTCAATAAGGTCAGCAATGAACTGCGACGTGCGGAGGAATATCGACGATGTTAGAGATGACAACATTCTCACGCAGCCTATACACTTGAGCTACCGCATAAAACCGAGCTCACCTCCCCAAGTTCTTCCGGGTAACCTCCATCCAGCCATACTTCAACGAAATCGTGTCCGTAACGACCGCCAAAGAGCTCCACAAGGTGTTCCTTGAAAGTGTCGCAGTAATTATCGATTGTGCTCTTCACCTGCCCAAGAAGCAAGGTCTGGTTAGCTGCAACGAGCTAGAGTTGGAATTACGTGACACGACGTCCAATTTAGAGTTTCTTACCTCCATTCTCGTCCCAACACGCCTGAAATCGTCCCGTAGGTTCAATCGAGTGGCTATCACTGTTCGCTCCTACATCCATAAACATGTTCATCCCGATATTCAGATATATCCCCGCACCTATCCCACCCTCTTCACACGCTTCAACGAATTCCTTTACAATGTCCCTGGTATTATCAGCCGCGAAAGCGGTAGAATAATTATAACGAGATGATTCACCACTATCAGCATCAACAACCGTAGAATTCGTAGGCCACATCGCGAACCCTCCACAATGATTCGCACTTAAAGTTAAACTCTTAGCTCCGAATGCTTTAGCAGCATCAACCCATTTCTTAGCCATGTCAGTCGTCGTTGGATTAAAATGAGATGGAGGGGTTACGTGATCTTGACCCCAGGAACAGCCGGAGCAGGCGGCGTAACCGCCGTTGTCTTCGTTGATTGCCCAGGTTATTAGACCGCCGATTTGTTTGTTCATGTAGGAGAGTTGGACGGAGGTAGGTTGGGGAGGGGGGGGGTTACCACGGAGAGTATGCGCGGCTAGGGCGCCGGGGATGAGGAGGTAGGTTAGGGGGAGCTTCATCGTTGCTGAGAATGGGGGAGGGGGAAGGGGGTAGGAGTTAGAAGGTGGACAAATTGAGTTTCGAGAAGATGGCGAACTTGAGTCCCAGAGATCGCCTTTAGCTGAGCCCCTTGAGGCAATTGGATCCTTTCGGACGACAACCGTGACGCCATCAAAATTCCCCAACAGTTCCTGCCATTGTACCGCTAGCGAAAAAATACCGGCACTGGGCGATTACAGTAGTGAGGAGGGATATTACTCGACAAATATTAGGTTTCATTAGCTTTGTAGACTCACCCAAAAGCAGTAAAAATGACAAATTCTGCCTTCACGGGGAAGCCAGGGGTTGTATTCATAGTAAATCCCTGGAAAGGGCATAAACCCTTCAACGTAACAACATGGGCGCTGCGGGTTCAGTGTCGACCGTCCACGACTCTATCCCCGACTCTATCCCCGACTCTATCCCCGATATCCCAGACACTCTCAGCTACTATGAAGCTTTAAAAATAAAACAGCTCCAACCCTTTGTACATTGGAAGCATGGAACATTATGGAAGGCTTTATGTCAAGAGAACGGCATCAACGAAACGTCATACTTAACCGAGAATCTCACGAAGGAAATCATTTTTAAAGGAATGAAAGACCCAAAACTAATCAAACAATACTCTGAAGAAAGGAAGATCGAAGATCTATCCTCAAAGCTATACGTTACGGCGAAGAATCAGAACGGTCATTTATGTAAAAATTTGATTGAACAAGGTGCGGACGTTAACTGGGTGAAAGTTGTCGGGGAGACTGAATGGTTCGAAGGTAGAAATTCGACGCCTCTCCAAATAGCCGTGAAAAACATGGACGTAACGAACGTCGGGGTTTTTATTGAGACTGCTAGTGCGCTTTTGGAGGGTGGGTGTGAGGTAAATATTTCAACGGAAGATGGGGATTGGAGCAAATCGAGAGAACATTGGCTAATGGACGACTTGATTGAGAAGGTATTGGAGGTCAAGAGTTCTGAGGAGAGGAGTAATGTGGTTAGGATGTTCGTTGAAAAGGGAGGGCGAATCAATAGGAAGGTAAAGAGGGGGAAGCAGGGGTCTTTCAATGGTTGGGGAGAGGAGACTTCTGCGGTATTCGAGGTCGTCGACAAGGTGCGGAAGAAGGACGAGAATCTTGATCTATGCAGGCTGTACCTTGACAGTGGGGTCGACATGAATTGCGCCGCTTCGTATTGGTCGGTCAACGTTGAGGAGGACGTTATGACTGGACTCTCTTATAGGACGCTGTTGCACGCCGGTATTAACACCGGGCACTTGGAGCTGGTAAAGATGATCGTTGAAAGGGGGGCAGACGTCAATCAGGAGATGCTCTTCACTTGGAGGGAAGCCGCGGGCGACGAAGATGAAGAGGAGGAGAGCGGAGAGGAGGAAAGGCCTCCGACGTTCTATGTCATCACCTCGCTGGAACTGGCGGAGGAGATTGGAGAGGAGGCGATTGCGGAGTTCTTAAGGGGGGCTGGTGCTAAGGAGGGGGGGGAGAGCGAGGGGGACAAGAGTCAGGGGTACGTCACGAAACTTAGCTCGAAAATTGGCTCGAAAAAGGGATGGGAGGAGATTTCAAAAAAATGGAGGGACGGCGGGCAAGGGAAGTGGAACCTATTGAAGGAAAAGAAGGAAAAGAAGAAGGCGAAGAAGGGTGGGAAGAAGAAGGGCGGGAAGAAGAAGGAAAAATAGAAGAAACTATATTTCTAACAAATTATCAATGACTAACGTTTGGCGATTTAAAAAATACTTTTAAAAGGCTCCACAAAAATATTCAAAAGCCTATAATATTATTTTTACCCCAAACTCAACCCTCCCCTCGATCTACCTCCTCCATCTCCCCAAATTTCTTCTTTGAATTCTCTCTTCTTCCTCTTCTCCTCATCATATCCCAAGACAGCAATGCCTACAAGCACCATAGGCGCCAACACGAGCCACTCCAACCCCTCCAGCACAGCCTCGTTGTAATGCACTGTGAAAGTATCGCTCGTCACGCATTCAGTTGTTTTCTTGATAGTGATGGTCAGTTCCATGGTACGAGGATACGCCCCCCCGAAGAAAGATGCTGTACCGGTGATTCCCCTCTCCGAAAAAACTTTTCTTGTCCCATCCCAAATTTCTACGACGCCTTCGTTCAAATCACCCATATCGCCGTCCGTCTCGTACAAAACTCTAACAGTTCCTTCCTTCACCTCGAGGTCGTTAGCTGTGACCTCTCCCTCGTTAAAATCTCTCTTTCCACCTACCCTACCATTCTACCACCTCTTTCCTCCCTCACCACTCTCAATAAAATACTCTGCAGACTCCCACATACCCCTGACTCCAACGACAACTCCCCCATCCTCTCTATACGAATAAAGCTGCGGTTACACAACGAGTGTTAGTCGCTCAAAGGCTCGTATAAAAGGTTCGTGTGTGTAAAAAAGTGGACGTTTGTTTTTATTTGGAAGAATTTTTTCGTCGTAGTTTGATTTGGCGAATTTATCGAATTTATCGAATTTGTCCAAGTTTACGTTAGCGTATAGCTGAACGAGCGGTGGTCCGCGAAAGCGAGCATGAAGCTGATCAACCCCAAGAAGCGCTTCAACTACCTCGTCTTCACCATGAAATTCGTGATGCTGTAGAACGCCCTCGTTGTTCCCAGCATCCTCATTCTGCTTTTGGACGAGCGCTGATTCAAGTATTTGGTGGTGCGGCAAGATCTGCATGAGGCCGACGTGCCCGTTAATAGTTGTGTAGTGGCAAACATTTTTCTCATAAACTAAGCTGCCCAACTCCCGACTACCCAAACGACGGCTACATCACAGAAATCTACTCCACCACCTTCAACTACCCGCGGTTGCTCTCAGACCAGTGCGGCAGCGCCGTGATTCAGGCCTACAACCCCGTCGTCATATTAGAGCTACTGTTCGGCGGCTTCTTGCAACCCGCAATGTGGTGGCTCTGCATCGACGGCGGCAGGTCTCGCTTAGTAAAGTGGACGGTCCTGGCGATCGGAATGTGTCTGTCTTTTCCTCTTCCCCAGATTGTGGGGCTGTTTGCCGAAGTCCTTGATGGCGGCAACATTCTGCCTGGCGGTTGGGCGCTGGGCACCTCGTCATTTGTTGTGTTCGCGTTATTATTCTTAGTCGGCTGGGGGGTGTCGAAGCTTAGGATCAATGAAGAAGAGGAGCCAGAGGAAACAGATGAAGCAGAGGAAGCAGAGGAAGCGGAGGAGGCAGAGGAGTCCAAATCGTTCTATCTCCCACCCATCGACTACTTCCTCGAAGTCTTCGACTACAACGTCGACGAAAATCGGATCTTCGGTCAGCAAGAGAAGTTCACTTGGCTCCTTCTCGACAAATTAAGCTGCGCCAAGAACTCGGTAGAAGAGGACGAGGGCAGAGATAAGGACGAGTCGGCCGGAATAGAACTGCAGAAGCTCGGCCGCGAGCTCCCTTTTACATATGCGAACCTTGTGAAGAACATATCTCTGATCTTCACATTCGGCCTAGCATCACCGCTAGTCGGCTGGATCGGCTGTATTGATTTTTTGTGCAGGTGGCTCGCGTTGTCCTTCTTGGCGAAGCGTTTCGACCAGAAGAGAAAACAGAATGGAGAGGAGGAAATCAAGACCGACGCTCAGGGGATACCGTTCAGGTGCATCGTGTTGGTGGTGTTTTGTAACGTTGGCTTCTTCGGATCCGCTGCGATCCTCGCCGGAGTCAATGAAGTGGGTAGCGTTGATGGCGAAGCGGGTTGGCCGTTGGTCTTTCTCGTAGTAATGGTTGTATCACTTGTGTCGTACATGGCGTATTTGTAACGGTTGAATACAGGCGGAAACAAGAAGAGATGGGAGGGAAAGAGTCTAAGCGGCTTAGTCTAGCAAGCGGAGAATAAAAACCCTTCATGACAAATTCGTATACACTAATTACTTCTTTTCTCCTCTCTTCCTCCCTCCCCCTCACAAAATCCGCCATTCTTTTGTTTCATTAAGCCAAGATGAATCCTCCAACGACACCCGCAACAGCACCCGCGAGCACTCCGACTTGGATTTTATTTCCGGCGCCTCCGGGGTCGGCGTCGACAGTGTCGCTGGTGTCGGTGGCGTCGTCGACGCCGTCTCCGTCTCCATCGTCAAAGCCATCGCAGCCTTCGAACACGGGAGTCTCGAAGCAGGGGCACCAAAGCCTGACGCCCATGCCCTCTGGGTGCTTGTCCGTGTAAATTGTGGCGGTGGATCCGCTGGAGCCACAATCGTCGTACAAGCTCTCGCAGGTAGCGAGGTCAACCGGGGTCGTGGGGTTTCCGTAGCAGCCAAGAGTCCACGTGAAGGGGTAAGAGTCATAGTCGGAGACGTGGTAGTGGTAGACCGAGCTGGAGGTGACTACGAGGAGCGAACGAGGAGCGAAGCGACGAGTTAGAGTGGATTATTATGCGTTTTGGCTCGCAGTTTCTCACCTCCATACGTGGAGCTAGCAGGGACGGAGCCAACATGGCCGTGGCAGACGTCTAAATTGCACGGCCTCTGGTCGGCGGTCTCGAATTTTCCGTAGATTCCATACCCGTCGAGGGAGACTCCAAGGAGGGTAGAGTGGCCGGTGGCGCTGTCAGTGTCGTAGTTGCAAACCGGGTCCGTGTGGATATGGTAGGGGTCAGCGTGACCTCCGCAGGTGTCCATGAACATGCCGACGGACACATCACTGGTGCAAGAGTGGTGAAGGTGGGCCTCGCAGGCTCCGACGTCCATGCCAGCGGGGCAGGACGCTCCGTCGCACGCGCAAGGCATGCCGTCGATCGCACAGTCGTTGAATCCGGCTTCGAAGGCGGAGTAAATGTTGACTCCGCCGGAAATCGTCATAGCAGCGCGACCTAGAGTGGGGATGGCGGATGCAGTAGATCCGGTTATGGTAGGTATCGTTTGTTCGATGCACGACACAGCGTTGTTTCCGGGCGCCGAAGCCCTGCGACGAGCGAAGCGAGCCGTGTTAGAAAAATAATTGTTATCATCCGTCGCGAAGCGTCGGGCACCGAGCGAAGCGAGGATGTGTAGCAGTCCGAACGAATTCGTAACCCGTCCTCGTCTCGTCTTACCCGCCCTGGATGACTCTCACATGATCATTACATTGATTCGTTGTGATGGTCCCGGTGAACTTCCCCGTTGTTGTTGAGTAGGTAAGGTCACGGATAGCTCCTGAATTAGAGGAACCGTCAGTGTTACATGTTCCCGAGGTAACAGCGCAAGCGGTTGAAGTTGTTTGACCGGTTGTTTGACCACCGCCGCCTCCTCCATCTCCATCAGGCGGGGCATCTCCTCCGCACCCGTCAGGCGGAGGTCCTATTCCCGGACCCCAGGTGGAGCCCTGCCCCGAACAATCTTGTAGAAACCTTCGTGCTGTGCTCTTGGCCTCGAAGTCGTCGTGAAGATGCTGACCGTAGCTTGTCGCCATGCGTTGTGCGGCCGAGCAACCGAGGAGTGTGGCTATGAGGATCAACTTCATGGTGAAAACGTTGTTAGAAGTCCACAAAAAGATTTTTTTGTGAGTGTCCAGATGTTTGCCCCAACCCCCCAAGTGGTCATTTGAACGTTTTAGTGCTTCAGGTTTTGTGTGCCGCTTTTGTGTCTTGGGCTCACGTCCTTGTTTTGAGACTTCTTTGATATAGCGGGGAAAACAACCTCCAAGGGTTCCAACCCCTCTGTCGTTTCTGTTGTCCCCTCGCATAGAACCTATTCATGGGTAAATACTTTGCCTCGGACTTCGAGGCCAAGCAATGGGCGGCCTCCAAGCTTCAGGCGATTGTTCGTAGCCGCAACGAGCGTCGTGCCGTCGCCCTTCGTCGTGCTGACATGGAGGAGGCCTCCAAGTTGTTGGTTGATCCCAACAATGTAAAAATTCTCGATCAGCGCCAGGCGGCTGACGGGTTTGAGGAGCAACAGCTTTACATCAAGAGCAGGAAGTTCAAGGAGGACGCGGGGGTGGGGGACATAGTGGCGCTGAAGCATTGGTTGAAGCAGAAGAAGGGGAGTGTGGACAGTAACATGGCGGGGTACAGGTGAGCGAGCGTGGGCGAGCCGAGGAGCGAAGCGACGACGAAGCCCAGCTGGGAATACGTTAATAACTTCGCTCCTCGCTGGGAATACGTTAATTCCGTGAGCATTATCGGCCCCTGGACTCTCTGGCCTGGCGTTCCTCCTCCCCCTCCGACCCGCCCCCAACACAGACGCTTGGAAAGTGTACATCCTCCCCATTCAGAATAAATGACCCCCACGATGTCCACCTTCGCTTAAGCCTGAAATTCATACTAACGCTATGGTGTGCTTGTCGCAGGGGGGAGAGAGCGGGACACAGGGCTGCCGAGAACGGCCACGAAGACTGCTTGAAACTGTGCATTGAGAATGGGTTCGATCAGGACTGCGAAACCAAGCTGGGGAACACGGCGGCGCACTACGCTGCCATGGGCGGGGCGAACGGCTGCATTCGACTCCTGAGCGACAACCTGGCCGACATCATGAAGCACAATTTGAAGGACGAGACGCCAGTCACTATCTCGGCGAACAAGGGCAAGGAGAGTACCATGGCGTTAATCAACAGTTTGGCTGTGCAGGGCGAGGTGAGAAACTGCGAGGAGCGAAGTGACGAGTTGGGAACGGGTTATATATAAATATATGTTCGAGGTCGTAATTTACTCAACAACCAACTCTAACACTAACACCGTCGCTTCGCTTCTCCTCCGCTTAGGACCTCGCCATGAAACGTCGTCGTTACAACGAGCTCCGTCGTCAAAACGAAATTCGTCGTAAGAAGGGCATTCTCTTCGGCCGAGACATCGACGGCGGTGAGGGTGGTAACGAGTTCGTCGTCCCGTTCGCTGCTAGGTTGAATGATGAGAATAAGTTTTTTGTTAGTTGTGGTTTGAGGAGTTCGGGGACTGTTAAGACTGTTTTGAGCGCGGGGATTAATATGGCGGCGCCGGTTGTCATGAAGAGGAGGAAGGAAATGGAGGCTGATAGGGCGAAGAGGGAGGTAAGTCGCAGCGGGGAGGGGAGGGAGGAGCTGGGAATGGGAGGATTACGGGAGTAACAATGAGGCAGAGCGACGTAGTCCGAGGAGCGAAGCGATGAGTTAGTTCATAAAAATCTTAATGCTCCTCGCTATCATCGTTCGCTCCTAGCCGGAAATCCAACAATTACGGTCATAATTCTCTGCGCTAGTGGCTTTAATTTAAGCGCACATGCCGCTTTCGTCGCTGCGTAATTCTAACTCATCAACGCCAATCTTCATGCGACTCACTACGCTCGTCGCAGGGGGTGAGGAGTTTGATGTTCTTGAGTAATGAGCGGAAGAATTCGATGAGCACGGTAGCTACTGAAGAGTAAAATTAATAATACGACTATATGATATTTTTATACAAATTAAAATCCCAACAAGTCGTCCAACAGAGCCTCGTCCTCTTCATCGTCCAAATCATCGTCGTCCTCCTCCTCATCGTCATCGTCCAAATCGTCCGCATCGTCGCCATCGTCATTGTCATCGTCCAAATCAGCAGTCTCGTCCTTCACCTCCTCCACATCCTCCAACTTCGAACTAACATCATCAAACTCCTCAAACTGACTCCCCTCCTCCTCCTCATCCTCCTCATCATCCACCACGACCGTATCCTCGCTCTTAACCTGCGAAAAGCGTAGCGAGGAGCATTAGCGAGGTGAGGGCGAAGCCCGAGCGAGGAGCGAAGCGATGAGTTAGATAAAGTGCTTCTAGTATCGTAACTCGCGGAATTAACGCATTCCCAGCTCGTCGCGTTCGCTCCTCACAGTTTCTCACCTCCCTCTTCCCCCTCCCTCCCTTCTGCAATTCCTCCTCCTCCTCCTCACTCAACCACCTCCCATGACTATCAATAAATTCCTCTATAGGCATTTCAGATTCGTTCGCTGAACCCCAGGTTATGTGGTAGGGGATGTCTTGGAAGTGTGGCCAGGGAACGTTGACGCCGCAGCCGCCATTTTCGACTTCGGAGGAGGGGAGGGTTACTGTGTTTTCGTCGAGGGCTAGAACGCACGAATTATGCGGAAGCGATCGACGTTAGTATATAATGTTGAATGTTCTTAGTGTCTCGTCGCTCGAGTGACGACGCGAGACTCGACCTAATTTCTCACCTTCCTCCATAGTCTGCTTCAACGGTAAATCCTCAAAAGGACTATTCTCCCTAACCTTACTCGGCCTCATCGTCCCAGGATACTCAAGCATAGGCGTGTAACCCGATGGAAGCGGGTTAGGCTTAGGAGTGTGTGTGTTAGGGGACACTGTTAGGGGACACTTAAAGTCGTCGGTGATGGATGAAACTTTAAAGATTGTTTGGGGAACTTACCTCATCTTCGGGCTGGTAATACGGTGAACCTTGAGGAGGTTTAACTCCTAATACTAAGGGTCCTCTTGATACTACGAATGACGGACGGTTTGAGAGGATTGTAGGCACAAACGAATCGACCATCACGAGGAACGACATCGCCAGAGCGAGGGAAGCTACTTGTGAAGACATTACGAGGTATTGGGGGTGGGATCTGGGCAGTACGAGTATACGGTGCTCGGATTGCGGTTTTATATCCTCTAGAGATGCGTGTGGGGTGAAGGAATCGATGGGTTTTGTCCGGCTGCAATTTTTCACCATCACTCTGCAAACAGAATGCTCACCAGAAACGTCCTCGGGGCGGCCAGAAAGGCCGGTTGCCGCTTTATCAGCACCGTCGAGGTTATAGAAGTCGGTCCCAGAGGTAAAAAAACTAACCATCCTTACACCTTTTCGTCAATCTCACAATCTCGACGCCCCCGCAGACGGTCTTCAGAACGAGAAAGTCTCAGTCCCCACCTCCGTAAAAGTCCAGCTCTGCAACAGCCTCGTCGACGCTGGTGTAACCCGCATCGAGACTACTAGCTACGTTTCCCCCAAATGGGTTCCTCAGATGTCCGACAACATCGACGTAATGTCTTCACTAGGTACGAGCTTCTCTCGGCGTCATCTCCTCGCACGGGAATGCGAATATTATTCGAGGGCTCGTAATATATTAGCTACTCTGCGCACTCCTTGTCAGCGTCACGATCCTGATAATGCACCTTTTTTACCGTTCTAGACGAAACTATGCAAGTAGCGTTCAGTCGCCAACGTCGACACCGCTTGTAAATCGCTACGCAAATGTTCTAACATGTCAAAAAAATCTTCATGCTCCTCTTACTCGCTTCGATCGCAGTCTCCATCCCCTCCTCCGTAGAAGTCTCCGTCTTAACACCCAACTTAAAAGGATTAGAGAACGCAAAGCTGAGTGGTCGCGTTGATACCGTGAGTGTTTTCGGTGCAGCTAGTGAATCGTTCAGTCAAAAAAATATCAACTGTAGCATTGAAGAAAGTATACAGCGGTTTTCTGCCGTAGCAGAAACGGCGAGAGCTGGTGGCTTGAAAGTAAGGGGTTACGTTAGTTGCATTGCTGCGTGTCCGTATGAGGGTCCTATTGATCCTAAGAATGTTGTTAAAGTTTGGAGGCTTTTAAAGGATTTAGGATGTTACGAGGTTTCTTTAGGTGATACGATAGGTGAGACCGTCGTTTTTGAGTGCATTCGTCTTACGTTTTATGAATTTTTTAACTAACACACCACCCCCCACGTGCAGGTGTCGCAACGCCGAATCAGATTGAGAAGGTCCTTAATGCGCTTGTTGCGGAGGGAGCTGACGTTAATGAATTAGCTGGACACTACCACGATACTTGCGGCACCGCGCTAACTAACGTCCTAAAATCCCTAGATTTAGGTCTCTCAAAGTTCGATTCCTCCGCCGCTGGCTTGGGAGGATGTCCTTACGCTGCTGGAGCTAGCGGGAATTTGGCTACTGAGGATTTGGTTTATTTGTGTGATGGGTTGGGGATTGAGACAGGGATTGATTTCGGGAAGGTTGTGAAGGCGAGTGAGGCTACTTTGGAGGTTATTGGGATAACAAATAGAAGCAAGAGCGCGCAGGCGTGGCAGGCGAAGCAGAAAATGTAGAAGAGTGATAGATTTTATATACCATGTAGAGCTAGTTTTTATCATTCAAAATTTTGAACACTATTAATTAATATTCCCCGCTTCATCCTCCAAGTCCTTCCTTTTAACAATCTCAATACCACTAACGTCCTTTACCTCTCCTCCCGCTAATCCCAGCAATTCATGATAGAGCGGCATCGGCAGCCCGATGCACTGCTTCAGCGCAAACGCCCTGGGCGCCGAGAACGGCTGATACGTTCCACCCACACAGTATGCCTCCAAAAACCCAGGTACGAACGTCTTCCTGTGACGAGCGAAGCGAGTCGCATGAAGATTGGTGAAAATGCGTTAGAAATGAGAAGCGACGAAAGCGGTTGAGGCCACGAGGAGCGAAGCGACGAATTGCATAATTCTGTCTTTTTGCTCGTAGCTTCGCTTCTAGCTCATCGCCTCGCTCCGAGCTGGGCTTCGTCCTCGCAGTTTCTCACCTCCCTATAAAAAACCGAAAATCCGTAGCCTTGTTCTGACCGGAGAGAACTCTTTCCACGGCATCCTCAACGCCTCCGACGTAAATTCCGTTGGCCAATTCAACGCCTCCCTTTAAATCCTGAACTCCAGAGAGCATGATCCCGGGCGAGAGCCCCTGCGAGGAGCGGAGGAGCGAAGCGACAACGAGTTAGAATTGCGTAGCGAAGAAAGAGCTCGCTCCTCGTGACTTCGTACCTGCTCGTCGTCGCCTCCGACGTAGCACACTCCGTTCTTCGAGAACGCCTTCGAAAACTTGTCGAAGAAGTCCCGGTCGTACAAATTCTCGAGATAATCGTTGTCTGTGTCCATGGGTTTGTCTTCGTCTGACGAGACTAGGTACGAGCCCTTGAGGATTAGTTTTGCGAGGGTTTCACTGATTCCGCTGGCGAGCGGTCGATTGAGGTTCAGGACGATGCTGAGCGAACGAGGAGAGAAGCGACGAGTTAGAAAACCAAACTTTCTTCGTACAACACTCCTCCACTCCTCATCTCACCTCTCCCCCTTGTCACTACACTTCACAGCCCCAACCCCCCCGTGACTAACCACCAAACCCAACTCCTCCCACTCTGAGTTGCACTTGATGTAACGATTCAAAAAGTCCCTCTCCTCTGAACTGAGACTGCGACGAGCGTAGCGAGTCGCATGACGATTGGTGCTAACGAATTAGAATTGCGTGGGCAGTGCTAGTGGCGTCGATATCGAGACTGGAGCTACTGGCGCAATCGAATAACGACGTTCTCGGCGAGGAACGAAGCGACGAGTTCATAGACAATTCGTTCTCTACTTTATTCGTCGCTTCGCTCCTCGCAGTAACTCGTCAGAATTGCGTGGGTAGTGCTAGTGGCGTCGATATCGAGACTGGAGCTAATAGCGCAATCGAATAACAAACGGCATTAACGCATTCTCAACTCGTCGCTTCACTCTTCACAGTTCCTCACCTCGCATCATTCACAGCTCCGTCCTTGTCGATAGCCTTGATCGCTATCTCGTTCAGCAGATCGTTGACGACGGTCTCGGAAGCCTTGTACCACACGGCGGTTGTTTTAACGGCGGAGGCGACGATGGATTGAGTTTCGGCGTCAGTGCTGCTCTTCTTCTTCTCCGCGTCGGAGGATGGGAAAAGCATGTTCTCGACACGGCCGACGGCTGCAACGAGCGAAGCGAGGAGCCGAGGACGAACATCCGAGGAGCGAAGCGACGAGTTAGTATAAAATGCGTTTAGTATCGTCGAATTAACCCTTGCTAATATCGTATTCATCGTATTCCCAGCTCACCTTTGTAATAGAGAGGATCGGAGTGCTTGTCGTCGTTTGCGGTCGTTTGCGATAAACCCTTCAATAACTTTGAACGCTTCTTCCGGTTCAGGAACTCCCTGCCTCCGACCCAAATCTCGTAGGGCAGCGGCATACGAGCGACGAGGCCGCCGACCTGTGGCAAGCCGTGTTAGAATTGAAACGATGACCCACCACATACACGCTCGTGCTCACCTCCGGCTCCCCCAAAACAAACACCGGGTTACCCTCGCCCTTCAATCGCGCCTCCAGCTCACTGTGAAGTTCAGGCGACTGAGATTTCAGCTGCTCCATGTTCGCGCTAGCGACGTGTTTCAGTCGGTACTCCTTGTTGGAGGTGGAGGCGGTGGCTGAATCGGTGCTTGCGGTGGCCGCTCCTGTTCCTACTTCTTCAGTCGTTGGGAGACCTCCGGCCATCATTTTTGATCTGAAGGACCTCCAATCTCCGACTTTGGGGGGAGCGGAGTCGTCATTTTCACTTCGCACGGAGTCGTCGTTCTCACTTCGCAATGCTGTTTGTTGTGAGCGTCCAAATTTGCGGTGGTTGATTGTGGTGGTGGAGATATGAAATCCTCCCACCATGGTAGAGGCGAGAATTACGAAGAGGGCGGAGGAGAGTCTCATTTTCACTTCCAGGATATTGAAAAATGCTCCCTAAATTTTTTCTCTTTGCCATCGATTTTCGATTTAATCCCGTTCGATTTCCCCTAAATTAAAACAAATTAGCTGCTGGTGTCACCAGCTGCTACCCGCCAAAAGCACCCTCAAACCTCTCAAATCTACGAAATATCCATTTTCCGCGAACTCAAAGTTACGACCCGCAGCGACGCACAAACCCTCCCTCCACCCCTCAACAAATCCCCTAATTTCCCCTAACGCCTACAATGCCACCCCAAGTCCCACTCCCACCACTAGCCACCCTCCTTTCCGTCTCCCTGTGCTGCCTCATCCATACCTCCGTCCTCGTTTTCGACCTCTCCGCCTTCCACTTCACGCTGTCTCCTCGCGAAATAATCTACCTCTTCCCTCAACCCGACCTCTACCGGCTGCTAACCTCGCCCTACTTCCACGGCTCCCTCGTGCACCTTGGCATGAACATGATGTCCACCACGTATTTGAGTTCAATCCTTGAGAGGAAGTTCGGGACTCTTCCGATGCTTCATTTGATCCTTGCGTTGACTCTCCTCGTCTCATCTTTGCACACTTTGATATCGTTTTTGACGTACGTGAACCCCTTTTACAGCACGCAGAAGTTCATGCTAGAGCAGTCGTTGGGTTATTCAGGGGTTATCTTCACCTTCGCGATATTAGAGACTGCTACGTCTGCGGTACAACGTCGTTCGGTTTACGGTTTCTTCGAAGGTGAGTGGGAATGGTGAGCGTAGCGAGTGCGAGCGATGGGATGGGAAAACGATTCTAAACCTCCGTGCGGGGAGCGAAGCGTGAGCTGGGGATACGATTATTACGGTCGTAATTCGTCTGTGCTGGTAGCTTTAGTCTAAGCGCGCAGTCGTCTTTCTTCACTACGCTTTTAACTTGTTCTAACTCGTTAACTTAAATTCTAATTTCTATCTCGTTAACTTCAAATTTCACGCGACTCGCTACGCTCGTCGCAGTACCAACGCAACTGTATCCTTGGGTACTACTAATCCTGATACAAATTATAATGCCGAATATATCATTCCTGGGGCACTTGAGCGGAATTTTAGTGGGGACGTTGATAGGTACGAAGTCGTTTGAACGCAATATTCGCGCACGTACTTTGGCTTCGCTCGTTGCCTTAGTCTAAATGCAAAAACACTTCATCCCCACCCAATTCTAACCCCCCCCCCCTCCCCTCCTCCGCTCCTCGCTACGCTTGTTGTAGTGAACGGGGTGCTGGACAAGCCGATCTTCCCCTCCCCCGAGTTCTTCAGGTACATCGAAGAGGAAACGCGACTGGTTGGGAAGATACGGAACCACGAGCTTTACGTAAAAGTTCCTGATAATTTTAAAGGGATTAGCAAAGAAAACGAAGACGCGACGAACTCCTTGTTCGCTCTGTTGATAAAGTTGTTTAGAGTAGTGGAGAAGCTAGTGAGAAACGTCGTAGAGGCGATACTGGTGATTTCTGGTGTTGGAGGGAGAGGGAACGCTGGGTCTCAAGCCCCTGTACGCTCAACGGAGATGACTGCGAGGAACGCAGCAATTGCGGCGGAGAGAAGAGCGTTGATGACTGATCAAGGTTAATAAATATAAATATAGAATAGGTGATAACTTTTGAATGAACTGGTTGGGATTATTCTTTGTTTTGTACACGGGTGACTGCGACCTCGAAGAATAAATACTCGCCTGGGACATCCTTCCGGACTTCCATCACTCGTTTGATCTGCTGTTTCGGGCCAAACCCCTTTGGGAGAGGGCCTGGTTTGCCGTCGCTGACGCCGTCGGTATAGGCGAGGTTTAGAGGGACGACCAGGCGCCTCGTCGTCCCCTGGACCATGCCCATGACGCCTTCGTCGAATCCAGCGATGGCAGTGTTGTCGCCAACAGTGAAAATGAACGGCACGCCGCCCTACAGGAGACAAGGAGCGAAGCGACGAGAGTGAGTTAGAATGGAATTGTATTATGATTATCTCTTGAATCAATGATTGTCGGCTCACCTGAACATCGCTGCTATCGACGAAGTACCCGTTGGCCTTACGCAAAATCCACTGCACATTCACGCGAGATCCCTTCTTGACAATCTTCGTGGCGTCTCTGATGACGCGTGTTTGGGGCTGATCCGCGAGCGTCAGACCCGAAGGCAACTTCTTGTACTTATCATAGGGTATGGGCTCGCTGTCTTCGCGACTGCCCGCGCCTAGCGTTCCTTGTCTGAACTCCTCGGGCAGCGTCTTGGTCGCAGCTGCGGCGAACCCTGGGGCGAGGAGCGCCGGAGTGAGGAGAGCCAATGCCTTTCGCCTGGTAGTCGTTGATACGTGTAGTGGAGCGGATGGAAAAAGGAGCAGCGAGAAGAGCGCGACTATCAGCACGCGATATGTCATCGAAGGAATGAGGTAGCGAGAGCCAAGTTTGTAAAACTAAATAACACCTTTTCTTCGGCGCTAGAAGTCAGTAGAAACGCAGGACTGGTTTAAATGACCTAGTTTGTTGTCTAGGATATTCGTGTGGGCTACGATCAATTCAAGAACGCGAGATTTGATCGAAAATTAATTTTAGTCAAATTGTCGGAACGAAAATCAACCTTCTAGTTATTTTAATATTCATTTTTTATCTTAGTGGCTCTTTGAGACTCTTAAGTACAAGAGTCTGACAGTAATTTTTTCAAAAAAGCTCTTCTTCATGGTTTCTTAAATTGGATTTCGCCTTTCTGAGGTTTATTTGCTCTACGAATGGTAAATTAGGTATTTTAACTAGCCAAAAGTGCAGAATATTTCCAAAATTGACCAAATTAATGCCAGTAACACGGCTTTTTAAAACAAAAAATTGTGTTCCTGAGCTTTAAAGTGTCTGTAAATGTCATATTCTATCACTAAAGGTCTTTAAAAGACCAAATGTAACCAATAATGGTCCCAAAAATCTCGGGAAACCATTTTTTCGATTTTCGTTTTTGGTTGAGTCAAAAAATGATCTCGTTTACGCACTTCCCGCAGCGCAAAATCGATCGCGAAATGTAACGCCCGCGCATTCAATCTTGGGCTCGAATCTATGAACTTTGAGAGCCAGCACAGTATTTTTACGCACGAAAAACAATCTTTTGAAAATGTGACAGAAAAAAGTAGACATTCATCCAGCATTTCGGACGCTCATTAACCCTCGCACGTAGTAATTTAACAATGTTCTGGCAACGCTTGTAGAGAAAAAAACCTCGCACGAAACTAAATAAACACCGCACGCTCCCCCTCATTCGTTTTTATAAAATTACAATTTCACATCACGTTTTCACACTCCTTTAATCCAACCGCCCACCCAAGTTCTTCCCTCCGATGCCCTTCAAAAACGTCTGGTTCTTCTTGTCCAAATAGCTGTACCTGGCGGGGTCCTCCCTCTTTCTGTCCCTGAGCCACGGATATTGCACGGTAACGACCTGCCTCCATCCGCTGAACTCCATCTCTCCCGCTCCCTCCTCTAACGAACCGTCCATGGCGACCTTCATGGTCTTGACCATGACCTCCAGGTCAGAGACCCTACTGCGAAGCCAGGTGGCCTCGTCGTTCGAGTGTTTGAGTTTGAGCTTGAGCAGTTTGACTGTGCTGTCATCGGTCCTTGTGCCTCCGCTCCTCCCCTGGCTGGCGGAGATGCTGATACCGCTTCCGGGCTCGGCCGCGACTCCCTGTGCCTCCCCCCCTTCCTCCCTGTTAGGGTTCACATTATCCCCCCCTCCGCCGCCGGATAGCACGATGGTGTCGACGTCCTTTCCCCTGCGAATCTCCTCTCCCGTCAGCGGGGCAAGGCGGCTCTGTGAAAAGTGAATGAGCAGCGAGTGATTGTGTTAATTAATTATGCATAAAAACGTGTTTCCCTCAAACTCATCGCCGCTTCGCTCCTCTACCACCTCACCTCCTCCTCCGCCTTCATAATGTCAGCCCCACCACCAGTGATCCTACTGTCCCTCCTCTCAACCCTCGCCTTACTGGAAGCAGCGCTACTTCCAGGGTGTGCTCCTCCAGTCTGCTTCATCGCAGCCTGCCCAGCGTGCATGGCAGCCTCCCTCACCGCCGCGCTCAACTCCTGCGCGTGAACCCTCTTGAGCTTATCCACTGCCCTGTCAACTGCGTTCCTCTTCTGCTCCTCGGCGGACTTCACCTTGATCTCGAGGTGGCGGAGCTTGCTGGAGTATTCGCGGCCGAGGCTGCGACGAACGTAGCGAGTCGCATGAAATTCGGCATTAATTTGTTAGAAATGCATGGCGATGATTTTGATGACGCTGTTGTGTTCGAAGCTACTAGCGCAAACGAATTACAATCGTAAATATCCTCACAGTGCCTCACCTGTCTTTCACGTCGACGAGCTCTTCCTCAGCCTTCTCGCGGGCCTCTCTCTCCTTCTTGACTTCGCTCTTGACTGTTCCTTCGGCTCTCTTCCTGTCGAACTGTGTTGTGAGGAGCGGCGGGCGAAGCGACGAGTTAAACGACGAGATCTAAATATTCTTTTTGAGCGCTCATGCCGCTTTCATTGCTACGTAATTCTAACTCGCTAACTCCAAACTTCACGCGGCTCTCTACGATCGTCGCCTCGCTCGCATATTAGTCAATATATTCGAATTCGTTCAGTCCTTCTACACATCCTCACTTCTCTCGGCCTCGTCGCTTCGCTCCTCATTAAACGACAAGATCTAAATATACTTATATATCGTACAGCTCCGTTCTTCTCACCTCCAAAGCCCTCTTCGCCTCCTCTCTAGCCTCCTTGGCCTGCGCCTGCGCGATCTTAACGTCCTCCTCGCACCTCCTTTTCATGTCGATGAGCACCTGTTGGTGACGTTCCCTGTCGTCCTCCGCCTGTAGCCTCGCGCTCCCAACGCGAGCCTGCGAATTAAAACGAACGCGTATATTACGTTAGAATCGAGCGGACGACCATCTACTACTACACCAATTTTTGTTTCCACTCACCTCCATATCATTAACAACCCCCATCTTCTCCTCCTCCGCCTTCCTCCCAACCTCCACCAACATCCCCTCCAACTCCTTAACCCTCTTCCTCTGCCCGACCAACGCCCCCCTCAACGCCGTAGGCGTCATCGGAACGATCCCAAAAACCCCCTGAAAACCCTCTTCAGCGTCGCGGCCGAAGTTGTCGTTCCATTCGGTGAGGATTGATTCGAGGTCGCGGACTTTTTGGCCCGCGCCGCCGGCGTTGTGGGACATGGCTTGGAGTTGGGACATTATTTCGCGGGACATTTGGAAGACGTAGCGGGAGGCGAGGGAGTTTGTGGAGTACTTTCCGCTGGGGGGTGGGGGGGGGGAGCGAAGCGTGGGGAGTTAGAAAACGTACGAAGGCGGGAGGACGACGAGCAAATACAGTTGGACTCGGATATGGACTCGAATATGCACTCGAGCGAAGTAAGGTGGCTTTGTAAGGTGGCTTCGTCGGCCTCATCGCTTCACTGCCTTCTCACCTGCACTTCTTTTCATAGTGAGTGCAGATCTGACGAATAGCCATCAAAGAAGCATCAGGCAGGTTGCGGAACGAGATTCCAGAGGACACTCCAGGAGGTCCAACCCTGTAGTGAGAGTCAGTGATACATTTGGGACGTTTGCGAACGAATTAGGTTAGAATTATGGGTTTGAGTTGGAGAGGTCGTTGGGTCGATTCAAAGCATTTGGACAAACTTGATTGAAATTCTCAATACACACCTGAACTGAGGCTCAGGAATGGGAGGTTGCTCGCTCTTGGCTATTTTTGGAGGGTGATAGGCATAGGCCCACCGTCCGGTGCCGTTTTTGTCTCTGGCTGCCATCACAAAATTTTACAGGAGGATTGCATGAGGGCCAAATCAGGTTAAACTTTAAGCTTCAGAACTCGTTCCTGTGGGCCCACTGAATACCTAAACTGGACAACAGTAATCAATATTGCCTAAAACCACACGATTTATCATCTCAACGTAACTGAATAAAGCGACAGCCATCACAACGCCATCGGTCAACTTCAGCTGCCGACCATCATGTTTACAGGCCTCCTACTCTCTCTATTCGCGCTCATCCTCATCCTACCCCAAACAATTTCCCTCTCTACCACAAATTCACCACTTCCCTTTCTCTCCGCTTGCTCCGGTAAATTCTGCTCCTCCGGTCCTCACTCAACTCTAAACACTCTACGATTATTCGACCCGACAGTCGACACAGTCTCCTGTACCTCCAACTGTGAAAGTGGTCCTAACGTTGTTGGAAAATCAGGACGCGTTTATAATAACGTGAGGTATGATGATGTGCCTTTGATATCTGCGTTATTTCAAGGTGCGAAACAACTTCCTTCATTCCAATGATTCCTCAAATCTAACGCCATCACGCAGTCGAAGGTTCCTCCGAAATCCCTAATGAAATCCTTGATCTTCTCTCCTCCTTAATAACAATGTTAAAAACTTCAAACTCCCCACAAAAAACCTCCACCCTAAAATCTCTCGGAACCTCCCTCTCAAAAACCCCTTACATCTACGCAACAGCAACAGCGTTCATGAACGCAAACGACATTCAACTCGCGAAGAGAGCTTTAGAAATTTGTCCTGATCATCATCAAGGTTATTTACTTGCTGATTTATTTACTGAGGATAATCAACCTTGTGAAGGTTAGTGAAGAGAAACGATTTACACGTTATATTCTTCTCAGGGAACGAACCATCTTGGACTTAGCGTCTTACTTCCACGAGATGTCGCCAAAGGCAACGTTCCACGTAACGAATATACCAGCTACACACTTTGGCCCCGCTTCGTGAGCTCAAACCGTTCCGTGACGCTAGGGCCGCTGCGCGGGGCCTAATCCTAACCTGAACTCGGTTTTTTCTTGGCGATTTTCTAACTCTCTTCGCTCCCTCGCTCGTGCAGGTGAGAACTGTTACGTCCTGGCCGTTCCGCGACGCTAGGCGGCGCGAGCGGGGCCTAAACCTAGCACTTTTCTAATGATATACGCTCTGAAGGCTTAACAATTGTTACGTTCCCACCGTTCCGCTCCGCCAGGGCCGCTGCGCGGGGCGTAACCCTGGCACAAACCCGGTCCTTTTTTATGATATACGTAACCGCCAGTAACTCATATGTAACTGCCGGCAACTCATACGCTCCCTCGGCTCAACAATTGTTACGTTCCGAAATTCTAACAACGCTTCGCTCGTCGTTTCTCTCAGCCATAAATGCTCTTCAACTCTGGACCACCAACAACCGACGTAAAGCCAACAACATGCTTAACGATATCATCGAAAATAACGACACTAGTGAATGCAACGTCTAAAATTAAAAAATAAATAAATTCGAGAATGAGGAGGTGGAGAGGTTTTTTAGGAGGTTGAACGGGGATATATATAATATAATAGTTGAAAGCATCGCAATAATTTTCAATGTAAATGTTGGAGGATTGTTTTTAGTTTGTTTTAAGTTTCGGGCAAGCAAGCAGTAGCTGTGCTAGCCTTTAGTCGTTTCCGCCGAACTTTAGACAATTCCTGAAGTTCTTCGCACAATTTTCTGTGTCTTGATGATCTTTCCCAAGCTGCGCCTCTTTTCCCTCTAGCGCTCTCTCATAAAAACCCTCAGCTTTCCCATAATCCTTCAAACCGGTATGATAAACAATCGCAATATTCATCGCGGCGCTGAGCGTAGTCGGATGAGTCTTCTCTAACATATTCTCGCTCCCATTCAAAGCTCTCTCGTAATACTCCAATTCCTTCATCATAAACTACTCCCAAATTACTCAACGACATCAATGTATGCTTGTGGCTATACTCACTAGCAGTGCACATGATCAAACCATGCGTCGTTTCGAGCGCCTTCTCGCTATTGCGCCCTAGCTGTTCCTCGTACCCATCCTTCGCTCGCTTCACGAATCGCCTCATATCATCAAAATCCCCAACAAAACCACACGTTTTCCCCAAAGCAAAATAAGCGTAAAAAATCTCCAGTTTCCTCGGATTGGCCTTCTTCCTCTGCTGCTTCTTCTTCCTTCCTCGCACTTTCTCCTCCTCCGGCATTGCCAATTCCAAAACCTCCAAAATCCTCCTCCACGCCACGACCAAAAGCGACATATCGTCAAAGAAGTCCTGACTGCACAGCTTCGCCGTCAAAAACCTCCTTCCACCTCAAATACGTCGCCTCATTCCTGTTGAACTGCTTCTGAAAGTACTCGTTGAAGCCATCGTTTTTCGCAAGTTCCCTAATGTTCCTCGCCGACGTCAGCCAAAGCCCGCGCTCGCCAAGGCTGCCAATATAAACGCCCACGTCGAAGCCGGAGATCGGCTTACGGCAGATCGGGCAAGGCTGAGATCAGGTCACAAGCTCACATGTGCAGTCCTTGCAAACGGCGGAGGGGTCTGGACGGGGATTGGCTGGATTTCATTTTTGGGGGCGTTTGGTGTGTGTTGAGGGGGTTGAGGGGGGATTAGTGGGGTAGGATTGTAGGGAGGAAGAGTAACAGTCTCTGGGGTTGCGTGTGGGACGGTAAAATCGACGAATCTGAAAATGGTGGGAAGTAAATCTGAGAAAGTAATCGACCGAATTCGAGCCATCCCCGTACCTATGCCCCACAAGCGCGTAGCCACGAGGTCTTCGATCAGATTGAAGACACAGGAATTGAGTGGGGAGAGCGGTGGGGAGGACGGGGAGAGCCAGAATTAAGGCCAAGGCCAAGGGCCAGTCGTGGCTCCTGCCGCTCCGACGACGAAGGATAATTTCATGGCCACGGACGACTTCAGGAGGTTGCTGAGGGGGTATATCGACGTGGCCGACCTTTTCCACACGTTCCGACTGGTGAGCAAGCTGTGGCAGCGAATAGCGGAGGAGAAGATTGATGGGGATTTTAGGAGCGGCGGTTTAGCGTTTCACGATGGGAAGGGTATAAGTGGGCAGGAAGCCGTGGCTCGACAGGAGAGGCGTAAGCTGGTAACGCGGATTATCTTCCTTCTAAGTATCACGAAGGTTGGAGCGCATGCCTGCGACGACGCCATCAATCTCGTCGTTGTTGATATCCCGGAGGACGCGACGATCGCGAAGTATTCCGAGCCCGCCCCCGACACCACACCAACGCCTCCTCTCCTCCTCCAACCGCCCCCACCCCCCCCTCCAGTCCACGGACAACTTCACGCAGATGCCCGAGTTCTATCGCCACTTCCTCGACTACCTTGCGGTCTGCACGTTGATGTCGATGAGATTATGGGCCAAGAATCTCGTCATTGTAGAGAACCCCGAGGGCGTTGAGCGGATCGGTGATGGTGCCTTCGTACGCTGCTTTAGTTTGATTACCGTACTTTCCCGACGACGTTAACATCAATCGGCGTAGCAACATTCGATAGTTGCTGCAGTCTAGAAAATGTCGATCTCCTCCACACAAACCTTCAAAGATTAGGTGAATGTGCCTTCATGAATTGCTCAGAACTAAAATTGTTGACGATCCCAGACTCACTTCAAAAGTTTGGCAAAGATTCTTCCACAAATATTCCAAATTAGTCCCCTCCAACATTGACATAACGACGAAACCAACCACGACGACGTCACGCCCGAGGTCGTCGAGCTTCTCCTAGAGCGCTCCAAATTCGCTGTGATGAAAATGCAAATTTCTGAGCAACTCTCCAAGCAATCCGCGAAGTTCACTACCCATACCCAAGCCCTCAAAACCTCAATCTCCACACTCGCAGCCCAAAACCAAGCACTCCACGCCTCCCTAAAACAGTCCCTCCTTCCTCCTACCTAAATTAAATAATAAAAATACGAATGAATTTTGAAATGCGAATTTTATATCATACTCAAATTTTTTATCGTCTAACGTTAGATGTTTATAACGTTCACCTAATAATAAATAATTTCCTATCTTCCTCCTCATCAATCTTAAAACACCACTCATCAATCTTAAACACCACCAAGCCCCCTCTCTACTTCAAAAAAGTATCCAAATCTCTCTTTTCCCCCTTCCCTTCCCCCTCGCTTTCCACGATGGGAATTACATGACCATTGGAGAGGCAGGCTTGTTTTACCAGGGAGAGAAAACCGAAGTTATTCTCGTTAGCCTGAAACAAAATATATGTGTTAGAATACGTAAAAGATCGTTGCATCACCCTCCCCACCTCGGACTTCGTCCTCGCCTCACCTGCACTCTAACAAGATCCTCATCTCTCGCTCCGCTCTTCTTATAATTAACAACTTCATTAACATAATCCTGAACAATATCAACGCCCTTAAACCTCAACAAACCATCCAAAGGTATCCTAACATTCAAACCGAAAACCATCCCCTTCAACTCCACGAATTTCATCATGCCGTAGTGGATTTCGGAGAGGATGAAGGGGGGGAATTTTGACGATGCTACGACGTTCTTGGTTGGAGGACGGATGTCGGCGGTTTTACCCATTTTGTCCCAGTCGCAGGAGGAGAGGAACCAGGTGTCCCATTCGGTTCCTTTTGAGGTTACGTCGAAGGTTGGGATGGATTCGTCCTTTGATTCTTTTGAGGTTTTGCGGGAGTTGATGGTGGGGGAATCGGAACAGCTGCTCTGATCGTCGACGCTGAGACGAGCGGTCGAGCGAACGTTACGAGTTAGTTTAGCTTCTCGTTAGTTTAGCTCCTCGCAGTAACTACGCTCACCTGAACCCAGCGACGCTCCCCATTTCAGACACGACGTGGTCGACCTCCATCTTCGTACTCATGTACAAGATCGGGGCGAGGGCCTTCTTGAAGAACTCGGGGTCGGCTTGCAGATCGCTCATGTCGACCAACCCAATGTTCTGGCAGAACCCGGGCTTGCCTAAGTTCTTCTTCAAGCACGACACCTGCGAACGACGAGCGTAGCGAGTCGAAGTTTTGAGTTAATGAGTTAGAATTACGTAGCGAATGAAAGCGACTTGAGCGTTTAGACTAGAGCTAGTAGGGTGGGTAAATTACGAACGTAATTGTTGCATTCCCGGCGAGGAGCGAAGCAACGAGTTCAAATTAAATGCATTCTCTAGTTTACGAGGAGCGAAGCAACAATTTCATAGAAAGCATGTCTCTACTTTCGGCTTCGCTCCGAGTTCACAGACAACGCTTTACTCGTCGCTTCGCTCCTCATAGAGACTCATTAAGAACGTAATTGTCGCATTCCCAGCTCGTTGCTTCGCTCCTCGCAACTTCGTACCTGCTCGGCAAACTCAGTCCAGCCAAACCTGCGACGAGCGTAGCAACGAGCATTTACGTGTTAGAATTGAGTGACAGGTAGATAACGCGTTCTCTAATTAGCGAGGTGCGAAGCGCGTTCTCTACCTTACTCGTCGCTTCGCTCCTCGCTGTCGTTGCTTCGCTCAGCTCCTCTCCCCCCCACCCTCACCTCCACTCGCAAAACGCACTATGAAAAAAATCAGGCAACCCTACGATGTCCTCCAGCTTCTTCCCCACGCAGCCCTCCACGTCGGCGTCGCTGACCCCCGAACCAGGGTGGCGCTTCCTAAACAGCTCCAAACCCTCCTTCTGAACCGCTGGCTCCTCGAACAGCGGGTGAAGAGTGGCGTACTTCACGAATCCGGTGCTCAGACTCGTGTAATCCCTGGGACGAGCGTAGCAAGTCGCATGAATATTGGTGTTGACGAGTTAGAATTACGTAGCGCAGAAAGAGGCATGCGCGTTTAGACTAAATCTATCAACGCAGACAAATTGCGCCCGTAATTATCGTATTTGCAGCTCGTCGCTTCGCTCCTCACAGCTTCTCACCTCTTCTGCTTCATCCAGCTGTAGTGCTGCTCCCATAGGCTCTCGTCTTTGCTGCGACGAGCGAAGCAAATTGCATGAAGATTGGCGATAACGAGTTAGAAACGAGAAGCGACGAAAGCGGTGTTGACGTTGAAACTGGCTCTACTTGCGAAATTGGTGTATAATAGCTAAACAGCGCATTATCAGCTCGTCACTTCGCTCCTCGCAGTTTCTCACCTTTCGTCGATGTGGTCGAAGTTGGTAGAGGGGTCGACCAAAGGGGAGCCCGTGATGGTGAAGGTGCGGGGGTCAATGGTAGGCGGGACTCCGAGCGAGGAAGTGGCGTTCGCGGAGATGCGGTTGAGAATGCAGCCGATCCTGAAAGGTTAGGTGAGAGTGAGCGATCGCTCGTCAGTATATTATAGGTTTTTTGGACGCCCTATATATCCGTCCCCCCCCTTCCCCCCTC